>JBAMAW010002585.1:0-10403 GCA_037043295.1 Amiota minor
ATTTTTACTTGTTGATAAGGAACGCGAGGTGAATGCCTCTGCTGACGTTTCTCTTTGTCTTCTTTGTGTTTTTCACTGTTATTTCATTTCGTTAAACGACGTGATTATTCACGTATATAGGGATAAAATGTTCATAAAATGACTTGCTCACTTATTCGTACCAGTACCACCAAAATTCACTTTCATTCACAACATAAGTACAGACGAATATGTGAATAAGAACAACATTCACATTACAGAAACGAAATCAACGTACAATTCATTCACATTCACTTTAAATGGGTTCGCAAAAGATGTACTCTTTTTGAAGTGAATGATTCAAAAGTCATTTCGAACGTATTCAGGCAGAAGTCCACTGGACATCTTATTTCAGTGTCCTAATGTTGCAATATGGAATGAAAGTAAATAGTTTTCTTTAAATAAAAAACACAGGCCTGCGAGTTTTAGTTGTTTTCTTCCCCTTCCAATATCCAGGTGTGTTAAATTAAAATGAAGATTTGTTTTTTTTTTTAGCATATCGAGATTTAATTATTAATTTAGCATTAAATTTTTATTAAAAAAAACGATAATATTAGTTAAAATAATGGTAAGAGACTCAGTTAGTGAAAAGTACTAATGGTTTCTTTTTCTCTCTCTTCAATATCGAGCAGTAGTTGTAGTCTGCCATCACGTTTGCATCACATCTTCGTTGTTTAAAACGTGAAAAGGATTTTGGGAAAAGGTTCCATTGTAGACCTTCTTTAAAAAAGGAAATAATTAATTAATAAAATTAAATTCAACATAGAAAAGAGGAGAGGTAGGAGAAAAAAAATTGTAAATAAATAAATAAAAACAAAAAGTAAATAAAAGAAATAGAAAGATTTTTGTTTTATGTAAAATTGTTTTTGCAAAATTTGTTTTTTGCTTTATTAATTATTAATAATTATATTGTATATAACAATTCTCTCTGTGTATTTTTCACACCGTGAGCACCGTGTATAAGAACTTTTCCCTTGTTTTGGCATTGTGTTGAACATAGAATGGTGATCAAACTGTTTAGATTTATTGGCATAAAGTTGTGATACAATTTTGATTCTTCTTCCTTTAATTCGCTATACAATTTGGCATAGCATCCATTATGATCACGATGTTCCATCCAAGTTTTCCTTCAAATTCTGTTTTTCCGAAATAATTTTTCCATTTGGCCGTCGTTTTCGCTATCATCGAATACATATCCATTTAATTGTGTTAATTTTCCTGAATAAGACGGCAACAAAGTATACAACGTCAACATTTGAAATTCTATTATACTAATATTATTATTTATTTAGGATAAGATTTTATACATTTAGTTACTTTAATATATAATCTAAGTTTTTTAAGGAGGAGGCCTTCGACTCATCTGTCTTAAGTAAAAAATATTAGATTAAATTACTAAGGTTACATTGATGAAGGATACTATTTTGCTAATATTATCGAGGGAAGGAAATTGAATTAATGTGGAAGGTAAAATGTCTCCAAAAGTGTGTCTAGTGATGTGATGATTTATGCAAACATCTAGCAGGTGTCTTATTGACAAGTAGTCACCACAGAATGGACAAGGAGGTTGGCTTTTGCCTTCGAGGTGATGTTGGTGAGTGAGTTGACTGTGCCCCGTTCTCAATCGTACTAACAAGGAACAAGTAGGATATTCGCAGGAGTCAGGGAAGTTGATAGATGTTTTGGAAGGGTTGGAATTTTTATACCATTGGTTGTATGATTGCCATTGAGTTTCATATCTCTTAGGATACCTTTTATATATTTCCAGATATCGCGTTCTACGCCCGGGATGACTGTCAGACAAGGTGCATAGCCCGCTTCCTTTGCTGCTGTATCAGCGTGTTCATTCTCTTCTATTCCCGCGTGGCCAGGAACCCAAAAGAGTTGTATTTTCTTATGGTATTCGATGAAGATATTGCGGAGTTCACAGAAAATGTGGTTGTTATTATATATATTTTGAACTCCTAAAATTGTTGATAGGCTATTAATTAATTTCTATTTTCATTGTTAGCCGTTTAATTCTTTTTTTCCTTTATATTTTTATGAATAAATAAATCAAGACAATAACAATAAAGATTATTAATTTGTAAGTATAGGAAACTATTTTAAAATTTATAACGTCAATAATGTTTATGGTTTCATATGTTCATATTCGTGTCCATTTGACATATAGACAAAACGTTCATATCATTTAAACATCTTTCATACGCGATGTACATAATCGCCATCAAAAAATTGAAAGTTTTGTGACAAAGTGTTCATATCGTGTGGGCACCAAATATGGTATGCGTGTAAACAGTGATCACATCGTCTACACTAAGCATTAGGGTTCTAGGGAGGCTATCAGCTATCAGGAGAGTAACAGCTTAGAAATGAAAAAACTGGAATAATCTAGAGGAGGCCTATGAATTAGATTAGCTGGACGATGATTGTAATGAGATTAATTAGTTTGAAAATCAATCAATGCGAACAGAAATGGAATATATGGGTATATGACTTTTCCTAAGCAATAGACAATGGATAGTTTAGGGTGTTTAGGCAATTTAAATAAACTCCACATTAATAAAATAAAAAAAAAATAAATAAAAAAATATGATAATAAAAATTGCCATCATGGCAATGAGATAGCGACTAGTTTTATAAAATGGTATAAAACTTAACTCAGATTTTTTTTTTTTTTAAATTTTATACAAAACAATTGTTTCCCAGTTGCTTTTCTCTTCAATGTACATATAGTATTTGCCACCACATTTGAGGCGCAACTCAATCGAGTGCATTAAAGCCGAAGCACTGCATGAATAGCATTTTGAGCATCCTTTATGCTTATTCCCATTTCTGATCCTTCCCCCGAATGCAATCCATTGTGTGCTACATACTTCGTATGTTGATGCACAATGTTGGAAATTGGGTAGAGTTAAGGTGGGCAGAAAATAATTCCTGTCCTGGGGTTTTTGAGTTGGATGGACACTATGTCGCGGTAAAGGACTGAATGGCAAGTGAGGGGACATTAGCAGCAGCATTGTTTCGGCTGTCGATGTGTGTGCCATGTGGCATGCGGCATGTGGTATGAGCTTAAAGTGGGGACATTTCTATATATTGTGCGCAACTCAAAATGGCAAATAAAATGGTGGACATACGAGTGAGCAACGCTCATATAACAACGCATAGTGGTGACGACGGAGATTTCGCGGGTGGTTTTGCAAAACTCAAATTTGAAAGTTAGACTAGGCTAAGGAAATGGGAATGGGAATGAGAATGGGAGAGGTGAAGTTGGGTTAGAAAATAAAAACTGAAAACTCAAAAACGACAACAATAATACCAACCAACCAACCAACCAACCAACCAACTAAAGAACCAACAACAAAAACAAATAAAAGTTACTGAAAAAGTAAAATGGAAAATAAAATGAAAATGAAATGACGACAACAACAACAACAACAATAAAAACAAAAAGTTGGTGAAGTCATTGTATCCGGCAAAGCGCGGCGAATCGAGTCGAGTAGAGTTAAGGCGAGTTAAGTTGCGTTGAGTTGAGTGGAGTGGAGTGGAGTAGAGTTGAGTCAAAATGAGTCGCTAAAGCCCATCCATGCAGCAAGGACTTGGAACATGAACGTCCACAATGAATTTCGTCGTCGCACGGGGTATAGAAAAAGTAGGCGGCAGCAAGCGGTGATTGTATTGAAGGAAAGATACATACATATATACACACATGTGTATTCCGCCCGGCTTAATGATTCTTTTGTTCATTATTTTCCATTTTTATGTATGTGCTCTCTGGACAACGGGATGAGCCAAGTGTGCTGTGGCAATGGCGATGGCGATGGCGATGGCGATGGCAAAAGTTTCAGTAGACAAACGCCAAAAAGATGATGTGGGAAAAGGGAAGGAAGGGAATGCACAAAAGATAGATAGAAGGGACATGGTTGCTTTCTTGCTCCTTGCTTCCTTGGTTCCTTAGATGGTTGGTTGGTTGGTAGGTAGATGGAGCTTGGTGCCTGGTGGATTTTGTGCGCTTATTAACGAACGAACAAATGAATGAATGAATGAATGAATCCTTAGCGAAAGCGTTTGGTGCAGGAGTATGGCAAAGACAATGTAAGGACACTATGTAATCATACATGCACATATGCATGGAACATGCATGCATGCATGCATATAAAGGGGATAGGGATAGACAGACAATTGTATACAAGGAAAAATGAATAAAAGAAAGAAAGAATAGAAGAATGGAAGAATGGAAGAAGGAAAGTAAGTAAGTGAGGCTAACGGACAGTGGCATGGCGCATCCTGCTAATGCAAGGATACTTTTATACAGTGGTGCCTTAAGTATAAGTATAAGTATATATGTATGTATGTAAGTATATATGTATGTATGCGTGTATGTGTGCAAGGGTCCTTAGCGAACACAAAAGAAAGGCTTAAGTTTCCATTTGGTCTCTAGAGCACGATACACACAACGTTAGGACACAAACTGTTTGCAATGAAGTTAGAGCCTTACTTTGTAGTAAGTGTGTATTTGTGTGTCTGTCTGTCTGTTTTTCTGTATCTGTCTGCTCAGTAAGTGTATGTCAAGCCGTAGGTATTTCTTCCTTCTGCCTTTCCGGGTTTTCTTTATCTCCTTTATGACTTAGCAAACCCCGTGCATGCCCACTACAGAGAGACAAACACTTTAGAACATCCTTTTGATTAAACATGTTCGTTTATTGTCGTTGTCCGTGTACCATTACACTGATGCTCACCACTTGACTAGAAGTAAAACTTTCTTGGAGTCTGGCAATGCTATTATTTTATGATTTTTCTTTTCTTTCCTTTACATTTTTTTGTATTGTAGATTTTACAAAAAAAAAACCAAAAAGAAAATAAAAGGCATAAAGTTTTGTTTTTTGATTAAACAAATCTCTTTACTATTTGGTTGGCGATCAAAAATGAACTCCGTAGAACTTATGTTACCTTACCACTTTACGTTATCTTCACCTCAGTTGTTGAAGAAGAATGGTCACACCAACATCTTTTTAGTAAAATTTATACTGATGATCTTCACAATACTATTTTAATTTAAAACTTATAATCAAGTTGAAATTACGATGGAAATAGTTTTTGATGACATTTATTATTGTTGTCAAAAAAGCATGTACGGTCATTTGAGGGCGTTAAATGATAAAGAGTAGTTGTACGATGCCGAATTTTTTGAAAATTCTTCGTCTTTTTCTGATGATAAAAATATTGAAACTCGATTTTTCATAAGCACCTCACTGTGGCCACCGCTAGTTATATATCTTACAAAAAATAACAAATCACAAACACTTTATACTAAAACAATTGCAATTAATTCAAAATATATTGTAACAATAATACATCTTCCATTATCTATTTTTAAATATCCTTCATAAAATATCTATTTTATTTTAAAAATCCACGCATCAGAATAACTTCAAAGAAAGATAAATTGTTCATAGAAATCAACGTTAATTCATGGTACGCAAGTATAATGGAATACGCGCGTCCAATCACTTCACCGTGCTCTCGATTCAGTTAGGTAAATTTTGTAGTGCGTACTATGTTTACTTGTATTTCATTAGTAATGAAATTTTTTGGTAAATTACTTGGAATACGAGCGTACGTGACGCTTAGACGTATTCATATCTAAACTTTTTCAATTATATGAAATACGCATTCTGCACTTACGCTTTTTATCTTTATCCATTTCTGCCACGATCGCGATTGGAGCTAGCACAAGGTTATTGGGACCGCCACATTGTCCCTGTTACTGGGTGCAGGGCTGGCAGTAAGAAAGCTAAAGTCTTTCCACTGCCGCGAAATTCCTATCATATTTTTAGGATTTGCCAGATCGGAATTGAATTGACGCCTCTGAAACTCTATTACATGATTTCAGACCAGGGTGGCATTGAAGCATTGTTCAAAAGTCCATATCGGATATTGTATCAATTGTTGCTATCTTTGTCCTCGATTGTAAGCACTAGTTATTGTTCTCTATGGGTATCGTCATTTAGCGAATCACTGCCACCTCTGGCTTTCCATAGCAATCTTGGTTAAAAGGGAGCAGGCAATTTGCCACGTTATTGCAGCATAAGTTAGCTAGTTTTATGTATATTGAACTAAAAATTATTAGAAACTTGCCGATTTCTTATTGAATGCAGCCCAATCGATTAATGGTGGAAGAGTTACTGATTTTACGCATTGAGAATTTTTTTTTTCGGTGAAGTTTTGAAGGCTGGAACATCTTCAGGCTCAGCTTCACATTGTGTTCGTTCACATACAACCAGCTGCATTTGAATTCTAGACCGGATTCAGAGTCAGCTTCACCTTCAGCTTCAGCTTCAGCTTCAGCTTCATCATTCTGTTTCAGCCTTTATAATTAGCTTTTATATGAAAGTTTTAGAACTTTGGAATAAAAAGGAAAAAGAACCTATCGTTTTTTGTCTTGTTAATTCGTAATAAGATATTGAATTAACATATTGAAAAATAATAAAGCTAATAAGGAAATATACATACAAATATATTATCAACAGAATGTGTATTTATCTTCAAGGAGGAAAATATTTAGATGCAATGCGTCTATCAGTAGATTTGGTTTGGGATAAGGGATTTTTAAGTAAGGGGTTGCTAGAAATTGCTATCTTTTCTTACACCTGGACCACCAAACTTCTTTGACTTGCAGCGACGTGGATCACCAACTACTAGACGTACTGGATCAGGGTTCCTTTTTTGGACGCTTCATCAACGACCGTAAAGGCTACTAAGGCCTTAGAGATAGCCTTACAAATTGCATAGATCTGGGCAACATGTCCACCACCGCTAACGCGCACCCGAATGTCAACGCCACCAAATTTCTCCTTGTCGAGCAACAAAAGCGGCTCCTGTATTTTGTACTGAAATACTTTGGGTTCAATTTGGTCCGTTCACTTTTAGCAATCCACTGCCGCGTTTGCAGTACGCAACAGCTGTGGCAGTTTTCTTGCTGCAAAAATCCTGGACAGCTTGAACTGGTTCTCTGCGCTTTTGCTGCATTTCGTTGGCTGAGTAAGAAAGGAAATATAAGAAATATTTTTTTTTTATTTTTTATTTTTATATTGAAAATGATTGCTTTTAATTTGTATTGTGAAAATATAAATTACTAGCTTTGCACAGCCATGCTTTGCTGTGGCCTTTCAAACAACAAATATAAATAAGTAAAATGAAATGATTATATTTTGCAAACATAATGATGATAATGATCAACAAATAAAGCAGCAATTAAAAGTAACATCATGTAAGTCTTTACGAAATTCTTAAACTCACTCATACACCTTAACTTTTGTCTACTGGGACTATTTCGTTCTGCTCTCTAAATATTTATAACTATTATATTGGAGCTATTTGGGCAAAGGCAATTAAAATGTCGCCGTGGTGTAGTGGTTAGAGAGTAGGACTTGCAAACCGAGGCAATCGTGGACACTGGCAAGATTATTATTATTTTTGTCTTGATGGACATACTCTCATTCTCTTGACCACGAGCGAAAACATCGATCATTCTCTTTTGTTGTGAGAAACAAAATAAATAAATAAATAAAAGTAATAATAGTAACAATGAATAAAAAAAGAGGAAAACATAAATTTTTCAATAAATAAAAATAAAAATAATAATTAAAAATTTTGTTCTAATGGAGCTGCGCTCTACACGGGTGTCCCACGACACCTTTTTGTTTTCTTTTGTCTATATATACGTACGATTTGGTGTTATGCTCCTTCAGACCCAGTATCAAATCAATGAAATAATAATCTTCTAAAAGACTTTAAAAAATTTCGCAAGCTACTGTCGTATCGGGTTTGAAACCGTTACGTAAATTATTTACAAATGAAATTAGAATAAAAGCATTTATTTCATGGTCATATTTATTCTCAACTTTCGAGATCTTTGAAAGGTTTTAACCATTCATGTCTCATATCCGCATGATTGCCAAATCACTTGATACCATCGGCACGTGACTTGGATGCTTAGACTTATCATGTAACAATAAGCCCAATTGACGAGGACTCGCTGTCTTTCCCAAACTAGACTTGTGTCAATTATATGCAGTAAGCCAACTTACGTTTTACACTTTTTCATGTCACGATATGGTTGAAGCTAACTTAAGGACATTGGGTCCGCTACATTGTGTTTGTGATTACCTGTTACTGGGTATTTATCAGCAAAACAATCGATTTTGGACAACCGTACTCGTGGATGATCATTTATGATGCATTCTACGCCAATATATGAAGCCGTTCTCTTGGACTTAAAGCCTTCCCTTTCAAGATTTTCGCTCGAATTGAGGTCTGGGTCTCGGCCATTAACTGAAATGGTATCTCTGATAGCTCTCTTACGCTCATTATACTTTGAGTCATCATCTGGATCAAATTAGTTTAGTGTACATTCATAAGACCAATCAGCAAAGCAAATAAAAAAAAAAAATGAGTTGATTGATTCATTTCAAAAGCACTTATGAATCGTTTTCATAGTGTGTGATTGATGTCTCCTTCTGTATGTTACAAGCTTCGTAATAAATTTATAATAGGTACGTGAAGAGTATTAAAAGTAGTATGAAGTATTTTTATCTGAGACCTGAAGTATTTTTAGTTTAGAAATCTTTTGATGATTTGGTTGATTTGTCTAGAAATTTGATGACTTAAGTTTTCGAATGCACCATGTGTCATTTTGTCTTCAATTGATCCCTTATGTTGAAGCACTGACTTTAATAATCATTTGCGCATTAGTATAAGGATAATTATTTTATGTGTTCTCTCCCTTATTTGAAGAAAGCCATTGATAGTCAACTACTTGTAATTGAAAAACATATTCGTATGTACCTACTTATATTTTGTTATCTCGAGTCATGCCGAGTGTTGTCCTGTTTTGTCCTGCTCACGTTCATTTAATACGTTTACAATTATTAGTAGCTTCCTATCCGCCATGTTTGTATGCTTCATGAATGCGAATAGTAGTAGGTGTGTGCGTTTGTACTTTGTTTAAGATGCCCGCCCAATGCATGACCTCATCATGCTTTATGCTTTCTATATTTATTTATCTTCGTTCTTTTGTCCTTTGTTTTCCCGCAAAATTGTCATCATTCCTCTTGTTGTTCATGCCGCCATTCGTGTTTGGCATGAAGAGAAGAGGGTCATCAATGGTTTCAATTAAAACAACGCATAGGCAAACCACTTCGTTTCATTTTATTTTACACTCACTCACTCACTCCTTTTACCACTTCCACCTCTTTACCCTCGTCTCATTCCACCCACTGTCTCTTCATTGTCCTGATTACAAGGTATGTATGATTATGGCTTTTGTAGTCTTTTCTAGGTATTTTTCGAGTGGTCAGATGGTGTTTTTGTTGTTATTACTGATGTACTCTTGTTGTTCACATTGGGGTTGAAACGCCGGAACTTATACCGGCGACTTACAATTCTGCTCTGTTCTGTTCAGTTATGTTCTGATGAATTTAGTTTTACATTGGGTTGATTTTACTTATAAATACATATAATAAATTAATTTATCAACAGCAAAGCATCAGTAAACAGCAAGAATTTTGTTGCAAAAGTTTTCACCCTCAGATATGCATATATATGTATTCTATATTTGAAATTACCGGAACGAAAGGTCCATTTACATATATTTAATGTCTTAAATCTCATTAAGATGGCACCTCTGCAATGTGTTGTTATTTTTATTTAAAAAACATTTCAATGAGAAATTGGTTTGTTTGGAAATCATTTTATTATTGTTTTTATATTAGGAACACGCAATTAAGTTCTTACCTAAAATTCTTCAAAGTTAATGCATGCAACAAACATGTAAAAGAGAGACTTGCTGATTAAAGGTAAAAAATCGGCGGATGGTTCCGCACAAAATGGGGGGATTGTATGGGAGATACTAACGTACTGATTCGATTTGGCTGATTCCAACAAATGTCTAGCTCCTACATCAGCAAACTTATAGTGTCTAAGTTTCACTTCAATAGTACAAAATAACAAAAAAGGTTTCTAATAAGAATCTAAATTTTAATGGGTGGCTTGTATGGGAGGTACCCTCTTTAGTGGTCCGATCAAACTGAAATATGAACACAATAAGTTTCTGAACTATTTTCCATAACCACGTTACTTTCAAGACCTTTGGGTTACTAGACCGCATACGTTTCTTGTATGGGAACCCCTTTAAATTTTTAATTGTATTTTACGTAGTTTTAGTATTTGTTGCTATAGCCACGATAGAACTACACACTCCGTGAAACTCAATCTTCAACTTTCTACCTATTACGGTTCATGAGTTAGCGACTGAGGACGGTCGGACGGAGGGCCAGTATAGCTTTAGTAATAGGGTTCCGATTGGTAAATTTACTAAATTACAT
>JBAMAW010002586.1:0-195878 GCA_037043295.1 Amiota minor
TCTGATCAAGATGGTATTTCTTGAGGCTATGGCTGATGACCATATGCATAGAATTGGAGTAAATGCTTATAAGGCAACCAAGCATGTGGAATCCCAAACTGATGTGGAAGTAGGCGTCTGCTTGAAGCCCGCACGGACGCAGAAGGAAAAACCTAGGCGGAAAAATAATTCTGGACGGCAAAGTAATCCGGGACGGCTACTACAAGGTGATGATTCCGTCGCAGCGGTACCCCAGGCAACTCTTCAGGCTGGCGAACAAAGAGGAGGGCATGGATCTGCAGACAAAATCGGATGGACTGCTGTCAAAAGCAGAGAAAGCAATGCCTGAAAGATAAGGACAAAGCCAGAAGCTATTATCACTGCGGCAAGAAGCGATGTGACGTATGCTGACATACTCCGAAAGGTGAGTAGTAACCCTGAGTTGAAGGCATTGGGCAAGGACACCACAAAGATAAGAAGGACAGCGGGGAGCTTTATTTGCAGTTGAAGAGGCCCGATGGTGAAAGTAAGCTTAAATCTTTCCATTCCACCTTAAGATAAGATAGGCAAAGATAAAAGCAAAATCGCATGTGATAACGGTTATGTACAAGGACTTGGACCAGATTACTGACGCAAATGAAATCTGTGCAATATTTCATCCATCAATGAATCTGCAATCCGGAGCATTCGAAATGCGTACGGTGGTAGATGGACGGCTTTTATATCCATGCCAGCAGCTGACGAAAAAAAAAGTGATGGAAGTAGGGAGGATTAAATTCGGGTGGGTCTTATGCAGGTTCAGCCAGGCAGACAAGGATCCGGTGGCTAGATGCTTCAGATGCCTCGAACATGGTCACATTGGGCGCAACTGCAAAAATGACGTGGATCGGACGCGATGGTGCTACATATGTGGTGAGGAGGGCCACCTAGCGAGAAATTGTAAAGGACCCACGAAGTGCATGTTTTGCTCAGAAAAAGACGATGCACGCAGCACAGAATGTCGTGTTTATAAAGCAGTTGTCAAGCAGCGCAAGTAAATGAGGGTACTATAATTAAACCTCAATCATTGTGCGGTTGCGCAGGATCTTCTTGTGCAGCACGTTAAGGATGCTAAGGTCGATATTGCTATACTTAGTGAGCAATACAAAAATTTTGATGGCAAACAATGGCTAACTGATGCGACTAGCACTTCAGCAGTTTGACCGGTTCTACGTGCGAGCAAACATTGCTGGAACTCATGTATACAGCTGCTATACTCCTCACCGGCTAGACATACATGGTTTTGAAGGAAACATTGATAGCTTGGTGCAGAACGCTAGAGGAAAAAGTCCCATTATAGTCGCTGGGGACTTCAACGCGTGGTCGACAACATGGGGATGCAGTAGGACAAATTCTAGAGGCCGTATATTAGTGGATGCCATGTCTTCGTTGAACCTTTTTGTGGCAAACAACACGACACTGCAGATATTCCACCAGGGTTCCAGAGGGTCTATAATAGACCTATGTTTCATGGATAGAAATCTTCTGCGGAAATCCTCTTGGTGAGTCAGCAAGACATATACGCTCAGTGACCATCATGCTATTATCATCGATCTCGACACACATAGACGCACTGGCACTGATACTCGCAAAACTAGTGTTTTTGGTGGTTGGAAGCAACATACGTTTGATCAGGAGGCCTTCACATACATCTGGAACGACTCCACCCTACCGGTTGTGCCTGAGAATATTTTCGCAGAGAATGTAGCACAGGCACTTCCTATGTGATGTGATGCCTCTATGGTAGGCTGCAGGAGGAAATTTTTCTGGATAGATGGAAAATTCGAAAGATGGTCCTAATACCGAAAGGAAATAAGCCACCTGAGGAACCTAGAAGGGTAGAAGTAGACTTTGAGCTGTTATGCTCCCTCTTTCCTCCTTGACGTAATGCTTTGCGGTAGTGCCAGGGAGACTGTAGGACTTGGGACAGTGGGATTTAGTGGATGCAAGTCTCACACTTCGAATAGTAGATTCGTTTAGCTTTCAATGCTTCCCCATCGGGAAAAAAAACCATTGTTCAACGAGGAATGTGAAGCAGGTCTAGACTGTTTGGAAGTAGAAGCTATATCAGCATTATCCTTCACGGTATTGGATGATGTTGGAGAAGTTGGTCTAGACCGCTTAGAGGTACATATTTGATCCACAGGTAGAGCAGGTGTACCCATCTGTGATACTGGGTCTTTGATATAGTCTCAGCAATATGGAAAATTATGGCAGATGGAGGAGTATGGGATGTAGATACGGGTAAACAGCGGGGCATAGGAATTGAGGTAGTATTAATAGGAGGGGTAATAATCTCGGGAGCTTGAGTAGTAATAGGTAATGGAGTAGGGTTAATCAATGGAGCAGGTGACATAAAATGTGTAATTAATAATTTACGTGAATGAAAAATATATTTTAATATTCTAGTATAACCTATGCAACTTTAAAAATCATTTGTTCTTAAAAAAAAAAAATTGTTGTAATTGGTTCAGTATATTTTCCGCCAAATGAGAAATGTTCAAAAAATTACATAAAACTATATATATCTGGACAACAGCTCCACCTAGCTGATACAACTGTAGCAAAGAACATGAGTGGTAACGAAGAGTACAACCAAAACAAAATCATCAAAATTGGTTGAGCCGTTCTCGAGTTTTGCGGTGTCATACTATTTTTCGGGTTCATTTTTATATAAATAGATATGGGCCGATAATTCGTGGATTTTGCATGATGATAACGCGGGCCACGATTATCAACGATTATAAGGCCAAAAACGCGATAAATACCATCGACCAGCTGCCCTATTCACCTGACTTACTTCCGTGTGACTTTTTCCTATTCCCTAAACTCAAATTGGCGCTTCGGAGAATTAGGCATGACTCCATAGACTCCATCAAACAAAATTCGCCGAGAACTACTGAGGTGGACTGATTAAACCAGCTGCTGTAAACAAACTAGTTGACGGATTGCGCTCATAGTAATTGAGGACAGCCCTACCAACATACAGAAAAAAAAAAAAACTTAACGCGGGCAATTTAAATGACAAACTCGGTGTACTTTATTGTCAGAAGGTATATATAGATTTAGTCTTCTCTCGTGTTTTAGGGTTCTGGACCCAAAGGGTACCAAAAGGAACCCTATTGCAGAGACTTCGTTGTCCGTCCTCGGGTCATATCTCATAAACCGCAATAGCTAGAGTTTTCACAGAATGTGTAGTTCGATCCGGCCATCAGCAACAAATACTAAAACTAAAATATTTTCAAAAACTTAAAGGTATCGCCATACAAGGAACATTTTGGCTTGTATGACAGCTATACGATCCAGTAATCCCACGATCTTGAAATTTGGATGGTGGCTATACATCAGAAACTTATATTGTCGAAATTTCAGTTTGATCGGACTAGGGCTGGTACCTCCCATACAAACCCCCATTAAAATTCAGGTTCTTATTAGAAAAACTTTTCTGTTTTTTGTTCTATCGAATTGAAATGGTTTTGATATAGGCGCTGCATATTTGTTTGAATCAGTCAAATTTGACCACTAGGGGGAGTACCTCCTAAGCCTCAAACCTCAATCTGGTACGGAACCCTCCGTGTACGAGTCTGACTTGAACTTGGCGCATTTCATTTTTTCTTTCGAAAACTAAAACTTAAAACTAAAACTTAAATTTAATAATGTCTATTAACATTGATCCACATTGATATGTGGATAAGTACAGTATCTACATCTATC
This sequence comes from Amiota minor, assembly GCA_037043295.1. Lineage (NCBI taxonomy): Eukaryota > Metazoa > Arthropoda > Insecta > Diptera > Drosophilidae > Amiota > Amiota minor. The sequence goes on from JBAMAW010002586.1 coordinate 3,733, forward strand.
ATTGAAGATCTGGTTGAGCCGGACTAGCCTGTCAACTACTTTTTCAACTTTGGCTTGCTTCTGCAAGTCGGTGGTAGAGTGGTGCCATGGTAGCCGATAATCATTTTAAGCAATTTGTTTTGCACAACCTGTAATTTGTTTAAATGGCTTCGAGCAAAATCCGCCCGAACTGGGGCTCCATAGAATATTATAGCTTGGAAAACTAAAATGAAGTGTTAGATTTTGTTCTCAATATTCAAGCGGGAGTTTCTGTTTATGAAGGGGTACAGAGTTCTAATGGAGACGTTTACTTTATTATTGATATAAGCGATGCGGTCCTTAAAAATGGTTTTAGGCGCTAGGACAACTCCTTGGTATCTCACGTTTTGTTCCCAGAGGATATCAGTGTTGCAGAGATTTATATGGCTAGTAGTTTTAAATATGGATTTCCGTTTCCTAGTGAAGTAAATGGCTTCAGGATGTCCGGATTGATAATTATCTTCTACCTATTAAAGTAGACATGAAGGGTTTCAAAAGCAACCAGCAACTTAATACATATGGTAACATCCCAGAGCAAAAAATCCCTGTATCATCAGCGAAAATGGATGCAGAGCAACCATCGAGACAATTTTTATCAATTCGGGCGGAAAATTTAAGAATGTCATTTTGTAGATAAGCTCATTATGCCACACGGAGTCGAATGCAGCTTTCATGTATATAAATCAATTTTTTCTCCTATTATTCCAATTATTCTGTGACCCGTTAGGTATCAACAGAAATAAAAGATATAGTGAGATTTTGATTATTTATAATTTATTTAGTCTATTTAATTGATTCACTTATTTAATGACTCTGTGACCCGTTAGGCGCCGACAGAAGTAATTTCTATTTTATCAAGAGCGATAATTTAGTTAATTAATTTATTTATTTAATTATTCTGTGACCCGTTAGGTGCCGACAGAAGTAATTTCTATTTTATCAAGAGCGATAGATTATTTATTATTTATGTAATCTATTTATTTAAGTGATTTACTTATCTAATTACTCTGTGACCCGTTACGTGCCGGCAGAAGTAATTTCCATCAGACAAAGTCTAAAGCCAACAAAACTTATTTATAAATATTAGTTTCTAACATTAAAAGTCCCAAATAATGCACATCTTGCAGTACGTGCAAGATATCTAATTACCGCTACCAATGTTGTGCCGGTGCTTGCCGGTGCCTGGCCGTCGACACAGTCTTATGCAACGACATCCGCTGTTCGTCTTTGTTGATTCTGCTCAAGAGGCTCATTGATTATACTCTTATGGCATGATATCCAGGGGCGTACGCAGAAAAAAATTTTGGGGGGTTTTAGTGATCCTTTCAAATTTTGCATAAGATTAAGAAATGGGTGCAAAAATAGTGCAGCTAACTTATTGTATATGTACTTTATTTTATCATAAATTATCACAATGGATGAAATCCGTAAAGAACCATATCTACTCTTTTGGGTAGTGCTGCCATGATATTTGAGACTTCGACATCTCTATGAATATTAAGAAGAGCCAAACCGTTCAATTTGTCCTCGCTAGTCGCATTTAGTAAGTAAGTTTTCAACCTACGAAGAGTTGAAAATTATCGTTCACTGGGTGCGGCCGATATAGGTAGAGTTGCAGCTATTTGCAGGTATCGATGCACAGTTGGATAAAACTTTTTGTCACAAATATTCAAAGTTCAATATTTCCATCTGTTATTCTCAAGCAGTATCTGTAAATGGCAGTTTTTTCAACCATGCAATGAATTTTTTTCATTTAATGAAAAATCAAAATCAAATACCTTGTCCACATTATAACTTCAGCTGCGAACTCTTCGGTAACAGTGTCATTATTCGGCCACTGAGTTTCGAAAATTTCCAGTCTATTTCAAGTGAATTAAATCCAGCTTTGCTATTTTTGTTGGAAGAAGATCTTGTAAATTTAATAAAATATCACGGTGTTGAAGAAATCTAGAATACAATTCTTCTATATAGTGATCTAAGAAAGGAATCATGATCGATCGGCCATAATATGGCTCTCGACCTCGTTCATAGTTGTCACGATTTTTGTTTTACAACTACTTTAGGGATTTTTATTTCGAAGCCTCCTTCTTCGACAATTTTTGTGGCAGTCTCAAAGAACCCCTACGCCCCTGATGATATCTGAGGAATGCAAAGCGATCGTGTTAACTTATATATAATATATACTAATATTTTTAGTAATTAAGTACTCAAATGGGTATATAAAGGAATGTATTTGAAACTATGTTTTATTTTTATTAAAGTTGTTTCATCTTATTTGCAATAAACTTTTTATTGTAGCTTTCATTATTTATTTTTCACGTTTAATTTGATCCAACACATATAAAAACTATTGTAGAAAGAAAGAACGTTATCTTCGACTATGCCGAAGATGAAATACTCTTCACGCAGTGAATGTTTCATTGTAGTATTTAAGCTTTAATCGCAACAAAATGGGAGGTGTGTATGGAAGGTTTGTATGGGAGGTATCCCTCCTAGTGGTCCGATTCAGCTGGTTCCGACAAATGTACTGCGTATAGTAAAAAGAAAGGTTCGTGCTCTCTTGCTCATAAACTGAGGGACTAGTTTGCATACATACAGATGGACAGACGGACATACGGACATGGCTTAATCAATTCGTCTAATCGAGCTGATCAAGAATATATATACTTTATGTGGCCTCTTTTGTCTCCTTCTGTCTGTTACAAGCTTCATGACAAACTTATAATACTATTCACTCCCGTGAAGAGTATTGTATAATTACGAAGTATCTGACTCAAGCATCCAGATTCAACACCATTCTTAAGATTGCTTTCTGGAACATCCATGGTTTATCTAATGTTTATAATGAAACATTGCTCACCTGCTTATGTGAACCGTGGGCTGCACTGCATCCTGCATTCACTGCGCTTCCCTGGAATGCTTTGAAACATACAGCTTCGCACGCAACTAGAGAAAATCCGTAGAAAGGATTGTGGTCTTCTTAATGTCTCCATAAAACTCTAAATCTAACATTAGAAGATATTTCACATTATTGGATTTTTTCTCTAATTACTTTAGGTGATTTTAAGATTTTAAGCCTTCTTTAATATAAGCACAATATTAGAATCTTTGAAAAATGGTTTTGATGGCCTATCTGTCAAGTATGGCTCCATTCTAATTATAATTGGGGGAGATTTCAACGCCCGAGTAAGCTTGAAATCAAATTGGGAATTATTTTTTCAATTAGCTGCTGATTAAATAGAGAAGACTCTAAATACATGTGGCATGTTCCTATGCAACTTCATGGACAACAACGGAATTTTATTATTAAATGGTCGAACCCCTGGTGACTTTCTAGGAAATTACACCTTCTCCAATAGCAACGGTGTCAGTAGCTCTTATCTGGACAAATGTGGGCGCAATTCCTTACATTTCCCGAAACAGTAAAAACAAAATTGCTGAAGTGAAGCGCTCTTAAAACCCCAGAGTACTCCACTCAACTAAACAGACTCCCTCCCTTCATATAAAAGACAAATACTTTGCAACTATCAAAAACTAATTTGCCAATATGAGCAAATCATCTGACTTTTGAAGTGTACTCCGGTCCTGCAAAAAAAAATTTACTTTCAACCCAATATCACTTACGGAATGTCAATCTGTGGTACCGTTGACTTCTCCTTACATTCCGAAATTACAATACAGGAAATTAAATTACTTTTGGGCAATACTAAAAACAATAAAGCCCCAGGTCCCGATTTGATATGTAGCGAATTTTTTAAATTTGCTTCCTAAAGGTACAGATTACTTACACGGCCAGTTTAATAATGTCCTAAAATACGAAAAAACCCCAGATTCGTGGCATTGTTCGTGTCTTACTTTATTTCACAAAAATGGTGACAAAAATAACGCCTTAATCTAGAGGGATTGCACTTTGTAATTCCGTATCCAAAATTTTCACCTCAAGATTATCTCAGACACTTATGGCTTGGGTAAAAGCTAAAGCTAACAAGGCATTACCACTTGCAAAATGGTTTCCGAAGTAAAAGAAGTTGTATCGACAATATTTTTGTGCTGCCATCTGCCATTCATCTCCACCTTACACATCACACATTCGTAGGGCATTTGATTCGGTTAAGCATAATTTATTATGGCAAAAACTCTATGCAAAAGGCGTCAGCGCGAGATGTATTAATACAGTAAAATCTTTATACGATCGCGCATCTTTTGTAATTAAGAAAAATGGGTCCACTTCTCCAAATATTCCTGTTGCAAAAGGCGTGCTTCAGGGTGAAATCCTAAGCTCGCTTTTTATATTTTTCACGGAAGTGAATAGTATTATAAGTTTGTCATGAAGTACAAACAGGCAGAAGAAGCCAAAAAAAAAAAAAACCACATAAAGTATATATATTCTTGATCAGCTCGATTAGACGAATTGATTAAGCCATGTCCGTATGTTCGTCTGTCCGTCTGTATGTATGAAAACTAGTCCCTCAGATTTTGAGCTATAGAGTTGAAATTTTGCAGAACATTTCTTTTTACCATACGGAGTACATTTGTCGGAACCAGCCGAATCAGACCACTAGGGGGGTACCACCCATTTGAATTCATGTTACCACTAGGGGGATACCTCGCATACAAACCACCCATTTGTTAGTTTTAGTATTAGTTGTTCGGATAGAACTACACATTCTATGAAGATTGCAACTCTCTAGCTATTATGGTTCATGAGATATTACCTAAGAACGGAGGGTTCCGTTTAGCACCATTTGTGTCCGAAACCCTAAAAAGGATGAATGACCTTAGACCTGTTTCATACGTAGATTGAGGAGTCTAAGTTGTTTTGCCTATTCTTCTTTGTAAATCAAATTGCCGTCCTTATGATGACTGGCGTCAAGCAAATATTTCCACTTTTCTCTTTATTTGTGTTTCTTTGTGTATCAGTTTACTTCGATAGCGAAGCAAATTTGTCAACCCTCACTCTACGAAACAAAACGAAAATTACAAAATAACGAATATGAGTGAAATCTACCCCGTAAGCATCGTGGTTCCCGCGTCAACAAACTCGACACTCCAGAGTAAAAACAATCATCGTCTGAATCGGGTAATGGATGAAATTGCATTGCATAAGCAGCGGTATATCACAAAGGCAAATTAACAAAGAACAATGAACAAAATTTGCCGTTTAAATTGAAGCCAAAAACAACAATAAGGATAGCTGTCGTACTGTGTAAATCCCGTCTAACTAAAAATAGATACATATGTTGAATGAAAATATACATACTTCATTTCCCACTATCATTTAAATGTCGTATATGTTTGATTTGTATGTAAGTAAGTAACTACTTAGATACGAGTATACAATATAAATACGTATGTATTATAGTATTTGAGTATATAATAGAACGAATGAATGATTGTCCACTTTGTTGTATATTGTGCGCGCATGGAAAAGTGCTTCCATGTTACTAAGCTCAATTGTTGGATCAATATTATGAGTTTTGGATATAAAACTAGACTATAGCTTTTTATTAGTTTCGCATACCAAACAGAGTTAAAGCATGACCAAGAAGGGCGGTGTTCAGCAGCTACAAGCTGACATTGGCACGGACGAAGATTTTGAGAAATTGTTGGAAAGACCAGGACTTTTAGGTATGAATAATCGCAATTGCGATTTTAAATTTTTTTTTTTCGATGAAATAATTCTTATAATAATCCATTTTAGTTTTAGATATTTATTCGGAATGGTGTGGACCCTGTGTGGGCATGGTAGGCAGTTTGCGTAAAATCAAATTGGAAGTTGGTGGGGATAACTTGCAATTGGCTGTTGTATGTAAACTATTATTTTCATATCTTTCACACGAAATTTTTGTTCTAACACCTTCTCCACCAGAGTCCCACAATAGAAATTCACCACACTTTGAAAGTTAGCTGTTGAAAACTTAGTTCTCATGTCGTTCTTTTTTTAATATTATTTAATTTCAAACCTAAAACTATACACTAAATAAAAGACACACAACCTCCAAAAATTCTAGGATTGTAGAACCGTCCTGAATCATTTATGTTTCAAGCTCAAGTTTTCCGAATGATGATTCCAGCTAGGTGCATTAAAAACTGTTTAAGCTCAGCGAAATATGTTGACTAAAATTGACTCATTGCAATTGCAACAATACATGGAGAGGAACTAGAAAGCCAACATACAATATATGTCTATTTATAGAGTTACGGATAGTTGTTTTACAATATTATTTTTTTAGGGTTCCAGTCCCAAAGGGAACCAAACGGAACCCTATTACTAAGACTTCGTTGTCCGTCATCGGGTCATATATCATGAATCGTTATAGGTAGAAGTTGAAATTTTCACACAAAGAGTAATTCTATCCGGGAACCAGTAACAAATACTAAAACTAAAATATTTTCACAAATTTAAAGGGGTCTTCAAAAAATATTTTCGTTTGTATGGGAGCTATACGATCCACTAACCCCACGCTCTTGAAATTTGCTTTATTGGTGAAAGTGGGTTAAAACTTATAGTGTCGAAATTTCAGTTTGAAGGGACTACTAGGGAGGGTATCTCCCATACAAACCCCCATTAAAATTTTGGTACGGAACCCTCCATGTACGAGTCTGACTCGCACTTGGTAGATTATTATACTCATATTCACGGGAGTGAATAGTATTATAAGTTTGTCATGAAGTTTGTAACAGGCAGAAGGAGACAAAAGAGACCACATAAAGACAAATTGATTAAGCTATGTCTGTCTGTCGGTCTGTATATATGCAAACTAGTCCCTCAGGTTTTGAGCTAGAGATCTGAAACACGAACCTTTCTTTTTACTATATGTAGTATATTATTCGGAACCAGCGGAATCGGACCACTAGCAGAGGTACCTCCCATACAAACCACCCATTTGAATTCATGTTCTTATTAGAAAAACTTTTTTGTTTTTTGTCCTATCGAACTGAAACTTGGACACTATCAGTTTCCAAGAAAGGTGCAACACATTTGTCGGAATCAGCCAAATCGGACCACTAGGGGGCTACCTCCCATACAAACCACCCATTTGAATTCATATTCTTATTAGAAAACGACAACATGTTTGTATTAAATATTTTTTTTTAAAAAATATCGTTGCGAATAAAGCTTAAATACTACAATGAAACATTCACTGCGTGAAGAGTATTGCATTTTCGGCATAGTCGAAGATAACATTCTTTCTAGTTTTTATATTTTATTGTGGGAATTATTGGCTTGTTTAAATTAAGTTTGCTTCCCGTATACTTAAATTGATTTAATAGATGTGGAATATTTTATTATGTTTATGTAGTGCAAATCTGACACGATAACTCGTTTGAAACGTTTCACTAGAAAAAGTGAGCCAACTTGGCTATTTGTTGTTGTAAGTTGAAGAAAAACAATAAACATAAGGCATCTAACATCCTAAACTGTTTCCATAATACAATAGAATGGCAAAGCGGTTAATATTATGTTTGGTACAGATGTTCCCAAACTGGTGGCAACAATTATAAAGGAATTGGAAAAAACTTTGGCAAAAGAGGAACGTACTACCTATGAGATTACAGATCTTCAACCCATTGAATTGGAACAGCAAAAGATCAAATATGACATCCTAATGCAAGCCAAAAAAATTGAATGTGAAGCCAAGGATAAGGAGCGCTTAAACTATTTGAAATATGTTACTGATATTATTACTGAGAATATGCCAGATTTTGGTGTTTCGGTGTTTGGGCCACAAATTAATCGTGACATGTTTAAAAAAATCTCAGAGCCTGCTGAGCTACTTAAAATGCAATGCAAGGATCGTAAAGTTATTGCCGTAACTAAGGAGAATTTTGCAACGGTTAATTTTGATTGTGATAATCCCCTAGATCCGAATGTTATTGATTATTTAAATGATAAAGAGTTATTAATGTGTTTCTGGAAAATAGATGAAGCACTTGGAAATGGCAATGTTACTGAAATTTTGAAGACATATTCAAATAATTTGACTAAAGAAATACCAGTGACACCAGATGCCAAAGATCCCGATGAACAACAACAACACGATCAAGAACTTGAAGAAGAACAACAGCAGCAACAATTTTTGCCTCCGATAATCTCACCAATAGAAGTAACAATCATATGCGTGGTTGAAGGTAATATTAATCTCAAAAATTTAAAAATGATATTATGCTATAATGGTGTTGAACCCTTCTGCGGATTGTCATCAGACACAAAGAAGTCCACTCCACTCCGGGGTTGAGACATTTTATCTTCATTCTGGGATATTTTAATCTCAAAAGAGAATGGTAATTGTTAAGTGTGCCTCTCCGGCATTTTGGTTGATCATTTCGCAGGAAAAGCGATGAAAACTCTCTTCTTCTGATACTTACAAGTTTTCAATACAATACTTTGAAAGAAAAAAAAGAAACCACTTGAATAGAAGCGAGTGTCCTTACTGCATCCGTTCAAAGTGTATGTATTCCTATGTGAGGTTCGTCTAACATAGATCCTTTAGAAGTATTCTTAAAAACAATGCAGCGGCATCACAATATACCTCATAGTTATTAGTTTGCAAAACTCTTATGCAAATAATCTAATCTAACACGGTATTATCGGGTAGGTCGATAATGGGATTAATCTGTCCCACGCAAAACAAATACCGACAGTTAAGACAATATACAATTAGGGTCTTCACTGTTTCGTTACAATATACACAATGTGTATTTGAGACACAATTGCGTGAACGCACAGTTTTCATTTGCTGTGTATCAGTGTGAATCAGCTGTTTTCGTATTTGCAAATGTAAACAAACAATTTAAAATGGCAAGAACAAACGAAAAAAGAAATTAATTGAAATAAGTACAGAATATGCTATAAATAACTTGTTATACTTGGCATTGTTTTCTGACAACGATGGTAAGATGTAATATAAGAAAATAAATATCTCCATTCACGTTATTTACCATTATTTAGAAGATACAAGTAAATTGGAAGATGAAATCTCATATTCACACATGTAAAGAAAACCTTGAAAATACCCTTGATTTGGCAGACTTGTTCATTCTTTAAAAATTCACTAAGTTGGCAGGCCGCAGTATACGAGGTTTACTCTACTCAATCGTCGATTATATATACGGCAAAGCGTATATTTTTTTTTGTTTGGAGTTAGTTTATATATCGTATACTATACACTGTATACACTAAATAAACGCCAAATAAACGTAAGAGTGAAGACTAAATATATTTCATAATCTCTACAAAATAAACAAATAGTTCCCATATTGCATGCATTTTCTATTGAGAACCATCAGGCAAAATTTATACTTTTCAGATTTTTTTTAACATGTAGGATTTTAATCAATTTCTGAATAAATCTATCTTAATCTGTCCCAATGTCAATAAGATCTATAAAACAAATATTAACTTTCCGTTGTAGCTTTCATATTGTCAACATAGTATGCATAACTTTAACAAATGAGAGAATTAACCTTTAGGTCGATTCAAAACTTGTCGTATATTATCCTTCATGCGCAATTCTCATTTTTAAAGTTCAAACAATGTTTATCCCCAAAACAGAATGGACATGGATATGTCGCTTCGATATATATCTTTACGGATAATTTTCATAAAGTTACTATTTGCGAAAACTGTTTATTGTATATCCTTTTACTGTTTTCAATGGCAAAAAATTAATAATCAGTTAATATGAGAGCTACTCGATCAAGTTTGCATTGGAAGAGGCAAATGAATGTGTTCGGTTATATTAGCCTGTAATCATAATATGTATGATTATTGATGAGTTTTAATTCTGTAGACGAAGTACCCTCAGAAGTCAAAGACATTAAAGATGAACCAATAGAATTGTCATCTGGCGAAGTTGAAACAATTATTACTGACACTCAAGCTGAAAATGGAAAAAGGAAGGAAAACTTAGATGACGAAAGTAATGCAATTGATGAGAATAATACTTTCGAAGTAATACCACCTGCTACTGAAGATGCTGTTAATGAAGCAACCATTATAGGCAAATCTGCTGACGGACACAAAAAGCTTCCGATGGCAAATCTAAAAAAGTTAACTATTTCTAAAGTCATACAAATACCACCTATCTGGGTGCCAAACAATAAACGTACCCATGCTGCACTTATCTATGTTTTCTTTCGGGCTCAAACTACAGGGTTTTTGCCACCTGATCCAATACCAGACCCACCACATGTTATCATGGCTTTCGATGCATACAAGAAAAAAGATTTGATAAACATTATTGAAAAATTCAAGGAAGATATACCATTGTATGGTTTCTTTACAAGTGATGATCCTGCTGTAGCAACATTGATTGCAAACTCCGTAGAAAAATACAATACAAAAGCCCCACTACCGTAAGTCTTTGATTGGTGAAGTTTTATACTCTTCACGCAGTGAATAGTATTATAAGTTTGCTATGAAGTTTGTGACAGACAGGAGAAGACATCGGAGTATATTCTTGATAAGCTCGTCGAGACGAATTGATTAAGCCATGTCCGTCTGTCTTTCTGTTGGTATACATGTATGCAAATTAATACCTTAGTTTTTGCGCTAGGGAGCTGATATTTTACACAATAATTTATTTTCACAAGACGCTGCACATTTCGGAATCAGCCGAATCGGGTTGGGTACCTCCCATACCAACCACCCAATAAAATTCAGGTTCTTTTATACTATCCAAATGAAATTTGGACACAAAAAGTTTTTGACCACAAATAACCCCAACCACGTAACTTTCAAGAACCAAGCATTACTAGATCGTACAGTTCCCAAAAAACCCCAGATTCAAATTCATTTTCCAATTAGAAAAACTTTTTTGTTTTTAGTATAAGTGTGCGTCCTACATCCACAAACCATGTTAATTTCAATACCATTAGATGATGGATTGTATAGCTCCAATACAAATATTGCGGTCTCATTGTTGAAATGTTGTTTGTGTACTGACTGTACGCTAAACATAAGTCAAATCAATAATCAAATCTTTCTTAATGCTTAGTCACAGGAGCGTAGGCAATAACGTTTTCTAGGGGAGCGTGAAGAGTATATCAATTTTGGCATAGCCGAAGTTAACCATTTTTTACTTGTTTACTTTAAGATATTCGTTGTTTTTTTTTTTTGGTTCATGAAGTACGGACAAGCTTATATTGAAGGTAAATAAATCGGATTCGGAATCACCAGCAATGCAGACACTTTTGTTGTATGGACCCAGTTATATTAGTTGCAATACTGTCGTTGGATATGAAGAAGCCATTAAATTTTTCCCGGAAAATTATGTTTCGGCATTGCAAGAGGCCTTGGCACAAATCAATGATACAGCAACTGGCAAACCCAAAAAGCGTAAAAAGGTAGGTAGCGATCAAAGTTCCTTGATCTAAAGTATTTTACATATAATTATATCATATGCAGATGAAGGTAATATATACCATATGTTTTTATTTATTGCCTTTCAGAATAAGAAAAACGCCGAAGCCAACAAAGTGAACAATGGCGTGCAACAGAATGTTCAAGCGGATGTGGTCACTGAAAAAGCTGTTAAAGGGCCCCCGGAAGAAGGTACCACAAGTACAAGTAGTGGCGAAGAAAGTGGCGAAAGTCGCCCAAGTTCAGCACAGCAACAAGCAAAAGATGATCAAGTTACTGAAACACCTGTTGAATATTAAATACACATCAACAAAATCATTTTAGCTACGAACAAATAATAGATGTTAGTAGACAAATTGTCACGTTTACTTTATTTAATACTCTTAATGAGAAATTCCTTCTTTTAAAATTTATTCTAAGATTTCACAAACGAAAACAAAATACAAACACCAACATTCATCGAGAAGGAGTTCAAACACCACTTCCGCCATGGAAGTATCAAAAGTAGCGAGTCGGAGAACACAATCGACTTTTTCTTGGATTCTATGTACGTTCCCGTTAATTGATTATAATCAATAACAGAAATGAATGGCTTTTTTGTACCGATGCTATCCTCTCTGGTGACTTATGTGAAACATAGTAAACCAATTTCTGCTATGAGAATTTATTACATAAATGTTTTTTTGTAAGGCGACTGTTTCACTGACTCTATGGATTAAGTCAATTTACGGTACACTACGACAGCGACCACTGTGAAATCCATATAATACCACCAGTAGAGACAACATAAATCTTAGGGAGCAACCCCAGAAAAGCTCTAGACTACAAGAAAACCAACTGGAAGAAGTTCGAAAATACATGCAATAGTTTTCTTCAAACTAATTTGCCAGTCCCGAAAGAAAAAAACTGAAGCAATTCTGAGATCGATACACATTTACTGAAACTGGATAAAATAATTCTCACAGTTATAAAAAACTCCTTTTAGAAAAAGACAAAATCCTGTCACTCATTAAAAAGCACAACCGCTTAGAAATACAACTACTTTCATATATTGTGACAATATCAAAAGCGAAACTAAAACTTATTAAGAAGTTAATCAAAGGGAAAATTCAATTGAACAAACATCTGGAACAAAAGTTGGCATTTGTCACGCCGAACAACCTATCCAAATTCTCGTCAATTAAAAAAAAATTCCTATAAGCAATGCGGGTATTCTCAGCCATATTAATGTTCCATTTACAAGGGTGCAAGCTTTCTTTAATGCATTAAAAATAGTCAGAGATTAAAAATATTGTAGTTGGTTGTCATTTTCAAATTTTCAATCAAACTTGTAGATATTAAATCAAAAAGATATAATAGTTTACAGTCAACCAAAACATGGTTTAATAATTACAAAACAGCTGATGGTCCAACCAATATTCAGACTGAGAACTACTTCATAATAGCCCAGGAACTAATGGATAATGTTGGCAAAATAAAAAAATGTGTGACTGTGCTTAACACTCACGAACCTTTGACGTGAAGCACGTTGACTATGTTATTAAATGAATTAATGAAAGTTTGATGCAAAATTTCGGTGCTAAATTTCAATTGAAATTAAAATAGGCGATTATTGGTCGATGATAGCTAAAATATGATATATATATTATTGATTCTAAATCCAGAAACTTCGAGATGACCTCATCAATTGTACTTTTGGAGTTAGTTGTTGGAATGATTAGACTTGTGGTCAGTTGCAAGTTAAGTATATCCTTTAAAAACTGAATGAGTGTTTCGGCATCATCTGAAGCAAAGGCAAGTTGTCAAATTCCTTCTCCAAGTTCAGCAGATCCAATGGGAGTGTATTGTAACAAAACAAAATGAAGAAACTTTATACATAATATCATTTATTCGTTGCTTTGTTGAAATGTATAACACTACCAATAGCACCTTCTGTCCATTATACAGTATCCATTCGGCTGCAGAAACGTCTCCGACTGATGGGGTTATCGCTGTGCTGTTTGATGATTGGCAACGTTGAATTTGCATGTGTGGCGTAATTCTATGCTCAGTGTTTTGTTTCAGATATATCGCTACACTGCCAGCACTCTGACCTTCTCTTTAAATTGAGCGGAACAGTCGAAATTTGGAATCAGACGTATTCGTCGTTACACAGCCAAGTCTCACATAACATAACAAAGGTACATTGTTGTGGCACCGCATCTGTTGGATCATTTTTGTGATCCGTTAAACTTTGAAAGTTAAATACATAAAAAGAATGACGTAGATTTTGTGGTACCAATAGCATCCAGGCGAGTTTTTAGAGAATTATTTTATTTAATTATTTGCAAAGTCAGTTTGAAGGGGAAGCGTGTAAGTCTTCGTCCATGATGAAATCTTTTATTATGTTTTTCGTAAGAATAAATAGTCCTTCAAGACATGTGATTCTTGAAAGTGCGACAAAGAAGTTTCACTTCAAAAATAGAAAATATGTTTCTTTTTAATTATGTATATTATACTAAAGTTACATTTTTCCATGTTGCTCTTGTGCTTCGTTTAGCTTGTGACAAGGGCAAAGCGAACATCTAAATGTTTCACTCTTCGCATACGAAGGTCTCGTGCGTATTGCCGTTTGTCGTATTTGCGTTAAAGATGCAAACATTCATTGTCTATTCCTCTGACTTCATCTGGATATTTCTATTTTTTTGATAATAACAACAAAGTATATTTTGTTCCGAATGAAAATATGTAAAAAAACAAAAAAAAAAAAAAAAAAAAGACCGTATCTCCAAAACCACGCCACCTACTAGGCCTAAATATAGCTATAGCCATCTACTTAACCCCATAAGTACAACAAAAAAAAAAAAATTCATCAAAATTGGTCTAGCCGTTCTCGAGATTAGCGCTTAGCAACACTTTTAGCAATTGAGTTTTATTATTAAACTTTAATAATGTTATATTAGCCCAAAATAAGTTTTGTTGTATTGCCACTTATTTGTTGCAGTTACAAAGTGTTTATAAAGATATCAAAACTAAAAAAAAATTAAATTTTTAATTTAAAACATTACCCAAGCGACGCGTTGCTTAATTTCTGATCGGCAAGAAAAGTGTAAACCAAAATTGCCTATGACGATTTCCTTTACGGTTGATGTCTGTTTACTTTCCGGTTCATACGTCTTTTGAAGCACAACAATCGTATTTTTTAAGCATATCTTTGCTCCAATCGACGCGAGCCTTTTTTGAGCGATTGTGTTAATGCAATATTGTATGTATTGCAGTGAAATGAATGCCCACAGTTACCTCAATCTCAAGGTATATCACATGCCGATCTTCCAATATTAGTTTACGCACAGAGCCGATATTTTCGGGCGTAATAGCTGTTTTTGGTCGACCTTCACGAAATTCGTCCTACAGCGTAGAGCGTCCACGGTTGAAATTTATAAACCAGCGAAATACGATGATTCATTACCAAAAGCCGAATGAAGTCTTTCCGCACTATCTTGTCAAGTTAATCCACTTAGAAAATCATAAATATCATCACACGAAAATGGTCGCGATTTACATCCATTTTTTTTCTCGAGATGAAGTTTTCAAGTGAACAAAAAGTAAACAAACAGCGTCGATATGACAAATCGTTCTAAATACGAATTAGGGACGTACAGTAGTATATTCACATTGTCAACAAGGATTGTAATTGATGAATGTATACTTAATGTACGCAACGAAATTTGTACGTTGTTCTTGTTTCGCATGTTTGCTATATTCAGTGTGAAACGAATGGAATGAGTTTATGCCTTCGCATTTGAAACATTCAAAATGAAACCGTGTGTACAACGAAAACGATTGGTAATTCAATAGTACACTACTTTACAAGAGTTAAAGTGAGTGGACGCAAAGAAAAAAAAAAAAAAATAAATAAATAAAACAAGCCCAGTAGTATGGAAGACTAGTCCAAAACTACTTCGAAAACTTGAAAGATGTGAAAATAATACCTTAATAAAATATAAGAATCAGCTGGATTGTCAAATTGAAAATTTTACATCAAATGTGCAACTTGCAGCGTAGAAAAGTACACCAACTATAAAGAAACTTCCAGTTAATACTCGGTATCCAAAAGGTGAACGAAATATTGTAATTTAACTGAAACACCAACTACGCAGGCAATGGCACCAAAATCGAGCACAATCGAATAAAACTATGCTAAACAATTCAACTAAACATGACTAAGAAATTTGAAAAATGAGACTTTTTCCCTCAACTTACATTGGTTATCTATGTCATGAACGACGTACAGATTATTCGCTATGGAAATGTACTAAGCGTTTTTAAAAAAAAAAACACAATCCTATTAAAACAAAAGAAGGATAATTGGCAACTAACAATGTTAAAAAGCCGGTAGTTTTCGGCAGAGTACTTGGGTGTCGTATTTACTCCATACGTAAGGCCCTTTGATGACGAGAATGTGATTGTCGTTCAAGAATCTATTCTATGTTACATGACCTGAGCAAAGAGATCATTAGCCTTAACAATAAAAATCGGCCAAGTGCGTATATATATATTCTAATACACGTCGTAATGTATTATGTTCAGTGGTGGATTTTTGATATAAAATTTAAACATATAATTTTGAAATATTTATACAATAATATTTTTGTCTTTTACATAATTTTTTTATATACAACTTTTAATTAAATTATTAATTTAAAAATTCAAAATTATCATTTATCATATTACTTTTTTTCTTCCTGACTTGGGGTAAACATAATGCAAAATATTCCATATATTTTTTGTGTAGAGCGAACAAATTCAGTATTTGCTGTTAAATATTTGAGTTGATAATGTAAGTGAATACATTCTGTAATGTTTCGTCAAGGTTTCATTTGTATTAATTTTAGCGAAGATTTTGTAGTTTTAATGAAGCTTATCATATAATTGTACTCTTCCATAATAGGGTAACATAACGATAATAATCTTGGAATCGGACTGGGAAGATTGTTTTACATGTTCAGATACTCGAGCATTTTTGGACCTATTTATCGTCGGCATATTCCACTGTCATGTTATCATTAAAGCTTTTGAAAAAAAGCCCCATGTGCTACGCACCTCAGATATGAAATAGGCCATGACAAGCAGTCACTAATGAATGAGAAAAAAAAAGAAAAAAACTTGAACTTTGGATATTAAAAATATATACTTAAGTATTATGAGTTGGCGACACTGTGAATGTCAACTCTGTCTTTTTTTTCGTGAGTTTAAGGTATTTTGAATTGTTTATTTACATTTGTGAATACGATAACAGATCATTCGGGCCGAATACACGATCAACTCAGTAATAATCAAAACAGGTCGTTTACTCAATTGAGCGTGTAACTTTAATGAAATGCAGGAAAGTTTTTTTTAATAAGAACATGAATGTGAATTTGAATTTGTATGGGATGTACCACTCCTAGTGGTCCGATTCGACTAGTTCCGACAAAACTACAGCGTCTGGTAAAAAGAAGGGTTCGTGCTGGAATAGTTTGCATACATATAGGCAGACAGACATATTCTCTAATTTCCTCCTTTCCTTCTTTACCTCCCCTGAGCTGTAGGCCTCTGTCACTATAGCTCATATTAAATACTATGTTTAATTTGTAATTATAATATTAGTTCTAATAAATAAAATAAATAAATAATATAATACAATTCACTGTGTGAGGATTATAAATAAAACAAGTAAAAAGCAGTTTAACTTCGCCTATGCCGCATCACCTAGAAAATTTTTTGCCTACGCTCTGTAATAGAACATTCAGAAATATTTAATTATGGATTTGACTTATGTTTAGGGTATAGTCAGTGCACATACAGCATTTCAACACAGAGGCCAAAATATTTGCATGTGAGCTTTACGATCCTAGGGTCTTGGTTGTTGAATATGGGTCAGAAACCGGTCGAAGTTAAACTTCTTACTTGCTGTAAAGCTGTCAATGCTCACAAAACACTGGGCGTCGTAACAATGCTCTGCAAACTGTGCGAAGTGCATATTGGAGGACGTTCCTTATATGGAGACTCCTTTGAATTTTTAACTTTATTTTATTTATATTTGTTGCTGTAGCCCCAATAGAACAACACATTCTCTGAAAATTTCTACTTTATACCTTTTATAGTTCAAGAGTGCCCGAGCACGGACGGACAGCAAAGTCTTAGTAATACAATTCCGTTTGGGTATGGAACCCGGCAAATTAAAGATCTGTAGTTTAAAAATTGATTGATCAAATGGATCAATGCGGTAGCAATAAAAGGTCCGAGTACACAATTTTATTATTGTAGAATATCACTAAAACTAAGCGACTCATGTGTATACTGTGTGGACTGCAATAATAAAAATCTCTGAAACCAAAAAAGTGCAACTACATTCATGTAAGTAACATATGTCATATATTAAATGATTTAGCAATTAGAATGTCGTGGCAACAGAGCATTTTTGAACCATCTAATATCTTGCTTAAGCATTCATTATTTTATCATTTCACCAATTGGTGGCGCTTTTATAAACAAAATTACCGGTATATGTGGTTTTCTCGCTTACACATATATGCCTCGATGGCATTAAGAAATATAATTGTGATTTAAAGTGACCATCTGTTTTGTACGCTTCGCAGTACTAGTATGAAAAGTGTGTTATTAATTCAATATGATGTTTGGAACGCATAAAATCTAGTATGTTACATCGAGACCCCACAAAAAATACTCGTGTTCTTAGAAATGTATGGTTTGGTTTGTTATGAACTATGTACTATATATAATCCTTAATTCATAACAAACCAAACCATTAACTTCTAAGAATACGAGTATTCTTTTTGGGGTCTCGAAACAAACAAAGAGAAGAATACAATGTATAAATGATCCTTTGTATTCTTCTTTCTGTTTATTAGAATTGGTATGCCTTCTTCCTGGCTGGTAGCTTATTGGCATGTTGGGCTTTTGCCCACCGTCCCGATATTTTTCGATTTAACAGGAATATTAAAGTAATGCAGGATTTTATTTTTATACGATTTGGCTTGGTTTAATACCATACAGTATTACCGGATTTCAGATTTATTAAATTTGAAAACAATCACTCTCTAGATTTCTATAAGTACATCGTACAATAATTTCTCAAGTCATGTAAAAACAGCCTCAGATGTAGAATCATTTGTTTTGTTGTATCTTCCCCATATATACATTTATGTATAATGAAATCATATGTGAAGTGGTGTATGCTGTAAGAATAGATGAGACCAAAGTTAGCTAGTATTATATTGTAGTAAGCTTATTTTCTTGTCTTTGGTAGAGCTTTAATCTAAGTGTTTAGGTAGTATAGAACATCCTAAGACTGAAAATGCCATATAGTTATTTCATTTACTCTTTCGTAACTTTCTAACTGTAGTGGGTTGTCAGTCTGAAAGTAAATAATTTCTCTTCTTTCACTTTTCATTGGAAGAGAGAGTGAAAGTTTCATCTAACTTCCTTTTTCCCGAGAGAGAATTTAACTTGCTTTTACTTGCGAATGTATACGAAAGAGAGTCTTGTTCTCTCAAGCTCCACCAAAGTCGGATGTCTCACATCAGTGTGCTTTTCGGGAGCTCGGGCACTCTCTCGTGAGCGAGTCTGAGTACGTGAGTGCGTTCGTTCGTTCGTTAGTACTTTGAGTGAGGAGCTTTGTAGTCAAATACATTGTGACCAATTGATGTGCTGTATAATGTTTGTTGAATTTTTCCCCAAATGGTGAGACAAAATTCGATGTTCGCTCTGTGAAAATTTAATTTTTTTGTGCAAATTTTGTGTTAAAAATTTATAAAAAATTAATTAATTACAAGATGAGAGGTGTTCAATGAAATTGCCAAAAAAATCAAAGCATTTTATTGAAAATTATGTGAAAATTTGCTTGCAAACGAAAAAAAAAAAATCTATGAGTAAAAGAAAGAAGCAGCAGAAGGCAACAACGGTTTTTTTTTACATTCCGATGGAATAAGAACACGAAAAACGAAATGGAAAATGAAGAAAAGAAAGGATGTGAAAGAAAATGAAACAACAAAAAAAAAAAAAAAAAAAAATACCGTGAAAAGCGAAACATAACGAAACTAAATGTAACGAAATCATATTGAATGAAATAAAACAATGAATAAATGAATGCAAAAAGCAACAAAGAAATAAAAAGAAAGAAATAGAAAAATTAAATGAAATAAAAGAAAAGAAAACTAAATCGTTAATTATAAGCTTAGTCAAAAGCGGCGTAGACGTTGCAGTCGCAGTCACAGTCATTGTAATTTTTAATTTTGTCATCATCATAAATATCATCATCAACATCGTTGGCATCGGTAATATATGACAACGGCCTCCCCATTGACCCCATCATCATCATAGTCGCTAGATATCGAGTTAAAGTCTGTAAATTAAAATTTATTTCGAGATATGTGGTAGTAAGTAAAATAAAATTTGGTTACTAGGTCAGCCGTAGACGGAGCCGTAGCCGTAGCAGTAGCGCGGCATATCACATTATTATCGGTTAGAGGCAAAGCGCGCATGGGCCTACGAACCTTTCTTTTTTTTCCTTTCCTTTCTATTCCTTTTTTTACATATCATTTTGCTGTTACTGTTCTTGCATGTTTTAATTATTTAAAATTGTGTTTTTGTTTAGTTCGTTCGTTCCTTTATTGTTTGTTACCGTCATTACAGACTGCTGCGTGCATTGAAAACCCGGTCAACTAGGCAGCAGCCGCAGCCACGGCCACATCCACAATATTTGCTGCTGCTGATGCCGCTGCCGCTGTTTCTGCCCATTCATTGGCTTCGCTGGTTTTAGTTTCATTGCGCCCACTTCGACTGTGACTGCGTTCGTTTGTTCCATCCTTCGTTCGTTCGTCCGTTTGTTCTTTTGCTCGTGTCTTGTTTGTCGTGAAGTATTTCAGTTACGTTGTCGTCGTTGAGTCGTTGGTTGTCGATTTAAGCGAGGGCGATCGGTGACAAAAGAAGCATAGAGGATGAAATTCATTCGTCTGACTATGAAGCGACGTCACGCGACGCGTGCTGCTTACTTTTGTAGTGTAGTGTAGTGTATTTTATCAACGCCTAGTGGCTTAGCAGGGTATGCGACGTGTCTTTTTCCTGAGTTATTCGCTATATATATATATATGTGTGTGTGTGTGTGTGCTTTTATGTGCATGCTTCATGTGTGTGTGAAAGCATTATACACATGGAAAAGTAGCAATAAAAGCAAAATGGAAAGATGAAAGAAATTAGGAAATTGTATCAATTTGAAGTGAGCAATTTGAAGTATGTTTTATGTAAATATAAATTTATGAATTAATTTTAGAAATAATCTCCATGTCTGCCATCCTGCGTAAAAGCTAAAAACTATTTGAGAACTGAGAAAAACCCATAGAAAAATATAAAATACAATACATCAAAGCAATAATATCTCTTGATATATTTATTCTATGTACATTCGAGTATATTTAATTATTTCCTTCACTTGCCTTCAGTTCAGTTAAAACATAAAACTGAAAAATGGAATATAAAACAGATGATAATAGTCAAAAGTGAAAGACATATGAATTATGGAAACAAAACAAAACAAAACAACATCAAAACAAGAGAAAAAGATTCATATATTTCAATGAAGTCAATTTTAATTTTTGATTAAATGGGTCAACCTGTAAATCAAGTTAGCCAGATGCAGTCTATCTATCATTCTACCCATACCCATATTTGTCTGCCTGTCTGTCAGTCAGTCAGTCAGTCAGTCAGTAAGTCAGTATATCTGCATCTTTGCCATCTATCTTTGTGTGGGTATTTATTTTCCTTCAAAATTTCGCAAGAAAATTACAAGCAATAAAAATTATTATTTTTGTTTTTAAACATTTTGCTATTCATTTTGACCCAGTTTTACATAAAAACATACACAAACACACACACACAAAACACTCATAAATACAAACTAAACACAGAAACATGCACAAATACACATCTACATATACCTATGTATTGTATATGCATATATGAAATGACTTGTGAGGCTGTTGCACTGACTAACGTCGTAACATACAATACATACATACATATGTACATATAATAAATATAAGAAACAAACAAGAAAGTACAAAAGACAATAATAGGCAATAGGCAAAAAGAAAGCAATAAAACATAAGGAAACTCCACGGTTTTTGTATTGTATTTACGAAACCGTTATATGACTTACTAGAGACAGAGATTTATAATACTCGCATTTCGGATGCCATGAAATCCATGTCATCCATAATCAGTATAGTATTTTAAAATAATGACAACAATTGCAATTGTTTTCTACAAATTTTGTGGGTCAATTTCGATTTTACTTTTGGCAAAGATTATTGTGTACTTAAAATTAATAATGAGAAATACTATATGCTACACAATACACAAATTAGACATTTGTGCCTTACATTGTCACTAGTCATATGAATTATTTAGTTCATAAAATATACAAAAGTACAATACCACATAGAAAGTTGTCAGTCAGCAAAATAGTTCCACAAAAGTTGAGTGCCAACAGATTTTTTTTTTTTTTAATTATAACAAATAGAAAAATAAATAAAATATATGTACATACATATCTTCTTCCTTTGTATCGAATAAAATTCATCCAGAGGAGAAGCGAATGGAAATGAATTCATCATATTCGCCCGTTTGTCATTTGACTAAGGCATGGAAAAAATGTTCTCAGCTTTTGAAGTAAGGAGTTGAAATACATAAATATCTTATGCTCATTATAAGATTTTGGCACTAGAAGTCATTGCTGCCATGTAAATGAGACTATGAAATGAGAATTATTTAAGTGTAAATTTTTATTTTTAAGATGTCAAAGCCTTGTTATTTGCATAAGCAAATTTTCAGTCTTGATAATCGATTCACTGGAGGATGCAGCCACCAGATATATTGTGCATATGTACATACTTACATAAAGTAAAATTTCTAGAAGACGCTAAACAAATTTATGTATTTCAATCAAATAAAAACAAGTTAATGTATATTTCTTCTTTTAACTGTCATTCTTAGTATGTTAAAACATCCACTGTATTTTAAATCTTTCGATCTTGCTTAATGGCCATGATTCTTTTTCCCTCATCAAATAAACTTTTCTAGCGTTGCGTCCGAGAAAATTATAGAAGCGTTTACAACATTTCCGATTTCAGTTAAAATCTTTCGAGATGATTTGAATGAATTTAAGAAGAAGAATACCAATGCTGTCCAAGTATTGGGGTTATTTTTAGTATCATATTACGGTATATGGTTTTCTTGGAAAATTTTGGTTGAAAAACTATCATGTTTTATATCTAAATGAAGCGCAAAAACTGAAGTTCCTCTAAACAATACAAAATCCTGTGTGTGCATCTACTATTTTGATCAATGAAACTTCCTTAAACTGTTTATTTTCGTATACGAGTACATACATATGTATATAGATTCTGCTAGATTGCATACTTTGATTGTTTTTAGCTATGAACATAAATAATTTTTGTTGTTTGTTTGTGAGGAAGGCTATTGAGGACAAAGCTCAGAACGCTTCATTTATATTTTTTTAATGGACTTTAGAACTTGTTGGTGGCTGTAGTTGTGGGTAGAGTATTAACTCGACGTGGAGTTGCATTGTACAACCAGGTGCTGTGACCTTTAGAGAAGTAGGGGTTTAAGATAGGCCTTAACTCCAAACCAAGTATGTATGACTTGAATTTGGTTCCTATGGTTATACATACATATATCCAAGGAGACGTTGATTAACATTTACCAATCCATGTAATATTAAGTCTCCATGACAAGTGTTCACGTTACACAAAATCGACTTTATTCGATAGACTCATCGACTTAAAAAAGCATAGACGTTAGGTGTCTTTGGAAGTTTGTTAATTGTGCTGGTTGGTTCTTTAGGGAATATAATACTGTGTGTCTGTGGCATCACATCGGGCCTGGTAATGCCTAAGTTAGCTGATCTTAATACCGACTACCATCTCTACCTATTCTTAGCAACGTACAATGTTCTTCAATTGACAAAAGAAAAAAAAAAAAAAGCCACACACACAGAATTTGTTATCTTTTTTAATATTTTAATATTTATAACATAGCAGGGCATTTACTATTATTTGATATATTCGTATGTATTTAAATTATTCTGTGTTGGTTACATAGTAGATACATATATGTACATACATACATACGTATGTATGTACGAGTAAGTAATACGATTATGTTGATATAAGAATTTAAAAAAATGCCGCCGCCACATTTATAAGTTATGGTAACAGTTGGGAAACGCTGGAAAGGTAAAGCTTTCAATAGAGGAACTGTGATAGGCCAAGTAATACCGATATAACGGCGTGCAAAGGAAACACGGTACACAGCAAATTAGTAAGAAGTGTGCTGGACTGCTTTGGATAATAATTTCTTTCTTTAGTTTAATCTGAGTCTGACACTCATCGGAGCACAGCGAGCAGGTGTTAGATGGACGGACTCCTTATGACAAATTATAATGTTAGCAAATGGATTAAATTGTTGTATTCCAAATTATAATAGCACATAGTGCTGATCAAGGAAAACAATAATTTATTTGTTTAACATTATAATGATAATATGATAATTTATATACACACACATGCAAACAAAATCACGTACTCACACAAAAACATTTTAGTCCTTCCAGTAAACCTACTTTGCAATCCCATTAACCCTATAGTAGACAACAACGGACGCTTTTCATGCTGCTTCAAACGCTTACGCACGCAATAGCAGGACCCACAAACACATACACAGATATGAATATGAGTGAGTGAGTATGAATGTACATACATACATACATTGAATGGTGTGTAAGCCGTGTTAGCTTACAACCATTTCCTGTTGTCGTTTGCTTTTCCAGTGACGATGACATTTAATCTCTCTCATTTCATCACTCTCACTCTCTCTCTCTCTCTCTCTCTCTCTCTCTCTTTCACTTTCCATCAACTCTTTTCATCTCTTGTGAAGAAGGTATAAACGTGCTTGTGACGTGATGTGATATGCTCGTTCGGTCTCCGCCGTCAGTTCTGAGTTTATCGTGTTTTTGTTTACAATACGTTCCAATGTTGGAACAACAATTACTATATGGATCCAGTTTTAACTACAACCTACCCTACTCTTTACTCTACTCTATTTTACTCAACTCTCTTGTCTTCTCTTCTCTGTCTTACCTAGTTATCTAGAATATATTCAGATATAATGTATATCTATCTATCTCTTGGTGTTTTAAGGAAATTCAGTTCAGTTCAGCGCAGTTCAGTTTTCCATTGCGTATGCATATCTATGTATATATATACCTGTTTATCTATCTAGTTACATATAAACATATCGTTCTACAATCCACACAATAGCATATAATGTTTGTTGTCGGTTTCACTGTGTTAGTGTCCCACTGTCTCACAGTGTCACTGTCCCACAGGCAGTCTGCCTCTCTTGCTGTTTGTCTCTTCGTCTCTTTATACCTACATAAGTATGTAAGTATGTATAAAAGTTACCGTTGGACGCCGCATGAAAGCTTATTTGCATTTTGGGGTGAATGTGTTTGGCTCGACACATACTTACATAATGTGCATGTGTGTGTATCTATGCCATCATTCTAGTCAGTGAGTAAAGAAACTGCATGCCTTTATGTGTATATATGTATATAAGTATATATGGAAGGGGGCATACCTTTTAACCTCGTGCTCGTGTGGATCTGTCATTTTATGGGTTTTTTTTCTTTCTTTCTTGAAAAAAGCTAAATGAGGCATTGACATCAAACGTATTAAATTCGTAGTGCCCGTGGCTTGAGATTAGTCGAAAGTAAAATATTCTCTTCTTTATATCCTTCATATACTATGTATGTATTGTTCCACTTTGCAACATTTACTTTAATATTTTCAGAAACAAAATTTATATATTGTATTTTGTGGATGTGGACTAATGATGTCTGGTCATACATTCTCCTTTGTCTAAATTTTCCCATAGTACATGTCAAATCAAAGTACAACATTTTACTAACGTACCATCCTTTAATTTAAGTCTTTGTATCTTTGATTTATATACCTTGTATTGATTGTACAATGGAGTATTATCACTTTATTATCTATATGTTTGTAATGCCCACTGTTAATTGGATACGCTCACATAATATGTGGAAACAATTAGTATGACGAGCAGAATCTCTTCGCCATATGTGTCTGTTTATCCATCTGTTTCTGTGCAAACTTCGTTCTTAACTCTTGATCTTCACTGATTGAAAACCTAAAATAAAAGCTTTTAAGGGGAATGGCCTATATGTTGTATATCAAAAATATCATAATAAGAACGAAAAAAGTCAGAAAGTTATATCCGCCTTTTTAAGTGAAGTCTAAATATGGAAGGAATATGACATGATAAAAAAAATATATTGTAGAAAAAATTTCATTTGATCTCAATCCCATAGCACATCCATATAGTTGTTGTCACGCTCATTTTATTAGAACTACACTGCCTCTCGTTATCTTCTCAGGCGTGAAAAAGTTGATTTGGAGGACCCTGATGGCTCCAGCATTTATTTTCAATATTTCTGAGAGGCGACTCATCACTGTTAATACGAAGGCATATTTATATTTAACGTGAAAACGTTTTTAAAAAGGATTCTATGCCTGAATACAGCGCTGCGTCCCATTAACGCTTTTCAACTCTCTAGCTATTACAGTTCATGAGATATGATCCGATGGCGGATGGACGGATAAGAAAGTCTTAGTAATAGGGTTCCGTTTGGGTTCTGAGTCTTAAAAATGTACGTTGCCTGTAAGAGCATTTTTGTCATTGCATGCTTACGTAATCAATGCGGTGTGGAAAATGCTGAAAGAGTTATAATTTCATAATTATAAAAATGCTATTATCTTGAGAACGGAAAAGAAGAACATATTTTGGATAATCCATCGGAAAAGTTGGAAATTTGGTGTCGTGTATGTTGTGATTCGTTGTTTAAATAAACAGCAAATAAAAATTCGAAGTGAGTCACGAGAATCGTTTTCACGTAAGAATTATTATGGCAGTATAGCGATACTACATACCCTGATTTTTGAAGAGCTTTTTAGACCCTTCGCTTGATCGTATCAACATGAAAATGCGCTAATTTACACTCCACGGCTCGTTAAATCGTTAATCGAGTGTAATAAGGTAGCTAATTTGAACTGGTCCCCATACTCTTAACAGACCTCAACAATATCGAAAATGTTTTGTGATAGTTGGCCTGAAAAGTTTCTGAAGCCCACAAGATCTCATTCTCGATTCAATTCCAAATAGAATCTGTAAAGCATTGGTCCTACATTAAGGTTGAATACATTACTGACATAATTAAGCAGAAATAAAAGTTTTGTTAATGTTTGACACACAAAGGTTTACAAATATATTTTTTCTATTGTGGAGGCAAACAATTTAAGGTAATGTTTTTAGCTCATTCTCGCGATAATTCGTATAAATTCATCCGAAGAAGCTATTAATAATACATTTGCTACAATTAACACGCAATTAAATATCCCGTGTTTTAAAACAAAAATGAAGTATCTAACGTCTCTGTATCGAAATATATGTGGTTTTAAAAAAAATTATGTAGGGTGTGCAATTCAAGTTGCGCGGAGTGTATTTAAACTAAGTCTCAAATCAAATACATAAAAGATGATACCAGATTGACTGATTCCAGAAAATATACCGCGCCTATATTAGAAACTTATAGTGTCTAAATTTCAGTCCAGAAAACCAAAAATCAAAAAAGGTTTTCTATAAGAACCTGAATTTTAATGGTGAGCTTGTATGGGAGGTACCCCTCCTAAGTGACCGATTTGTAGCAACTATGTCAAGAACTTATAGTATCTAAATTTCAGTTCGATAAAACAAAAAATAAAAAAATTTTCGAATAAGAACCTGAATTTTAATGGGGGTTTGTATGGGAAATACCACTCTTAGGTCGCCGATTTGGTTGATTTCAACAGAGGTACCGCGCCTATCTAAATTTCAGTTCAATAGAAAGAAAAACAAAAAAGTTTTTCTAATAACAACCGATCAAACTGAAATTTCAGCAATATAAGTTTCTAATATATAACCACCAACCTTCCAAATTTCAAGTCAGTGGGATTACTGAATCGTATAACTGCCATATAAGCCAAAATGTTTCTTGTATGGGGCCCAATTTAAGTTTTCGAAAATATTTTAGTTATAGTATTTGTTGCTGATGTCCGGATAGAAGTTCACCTACAACTCTCTAGCTATCGCGGTTTATGAATTATGACCCAAGGATGGACGGACAACGAAGTCTGCAAACAAATTAAAATTTGTTTCTTTGTTATCGTTTATCTGTTTGCAATAAAATTTTTTGTATGTGAATGGTTGGTTCCAGCCTTGGACATAGGATGTGGCGCAATTGTCGAAAAATTGAGAAACTAGAGGCATAATTTAAAATCTATCACTTCATAAGTTTTTCATGAAGTTTGTAACTGACAGAAGGAGACATCGGAGACCACATAAAGTATATATATTCTTGATCAGCTCAATTAAACGAGTTGTTTAAGGCTGGTCCGTCTCTTCGTCAATCTGTCTGTCCGTCTGTGAGTATGCAAACTAGTTCCTCAGTTTTTAAGCTAGAGAGCGAAACTTTTCTTTTTACGAGATGCAGTACATTTGTCTGAACCAGCCGAATCGGACCACTGTCGGGGTACCTCCCATAAAAACCCTTCCATTAAAATTTAGGTTCTTAATACTTACTTTGTTTTTTGTGTTATCGAACTGAAATTTGGTTAGTATAAGTATTTAATCCAAATTCACCAACCATGTCAATTTCAAGACCCTTAGATCGTAAAACTCCCATAAAAATATTTCGGTCTCAGTGTTGAAATCGTGTATGTGTACTGACAATACCCTAAACATAAGTTAAATCAATAATCAAATATTTCTTTAGGGGTGCGTGAACAGTGAACAGTATGACAATTTCCGGACCACTAGGGGGTACTTCCCATACAAACCACCCATTTGAATACTACAATGAAACATTTACTGCGTCCCGTGAAGAGTATTTCATCTTCGGCATAGTCGAAGATAACGTTCTTACTAGTTTTATTTGTTTTTGATTGTGATGATTTTCTTTTGATTAATGTTTTTTTTTGGTGGCAAGTTTTAATTTGTGTTTTTTAAGTGTTAACTTCTTTAGGCGAGTTGAGTGTTTTTTGATAGAAGGAAAATATGGGTTCGCATCACCGACATGCCTAGGATGTTAATTTAAAAATATATGTCGATATTTATTCCGATATGATATATCGAAGCTCTATGTCGACACGTTGCGAAAAATCAATATTTGTTTTTGATAAGTCGTAAGCAATTTGTATTTTATTACAGTGCCAACCCATTTTAAAGACTTATTCAAAGAGTAAAGGCCAAACTCCGTACGACCTATGCTTTTTATGTGTTTCAACAGCACAAGATCACAATAAGCGTAAGGTGCGTCAGCTTCTAGATTAGCAAAACTCTGTAAAGTAGTCGATAGTCACAATGCTATGAAGCAGAATTTCGTTTGTCATCGATTTGGGGGTTCTTTTAATTCCGACTTTGCATCTT
The DNA here is from genome assembly GCA_037043295.1 of Amiota minor. Classification (NCBI taxonomy): domain Eukaryota; kingdom Metazoa; phylum Arthropoda; class Insecta; order Diptera; family Drosophilidae; genus Amiota; species Amiota minor. The sequence goes on from JBAMAW010002586.1 coordinate 32,720, forward strand.
GGGTCTTAAATATACAAACAACAGCTGTTTGCCATCAAAACGGCGAGAAAAGTTGAAATTACATGAACAAACGAAAGAAAATACGAGTAATTATATGTATAGAAAATTTTTCTTATTATCTTCGAAACTTATGCACTTTGTATACACATAGAAGGATGAATAGCATAGTACTTGTGATATTGGAAGTAGGGTTGTAACGGAGGCCATTTTAGCGGAGGCGAATGAAAAAAAAATCGGTTTCGAAACAACTATTTCGAACAATTTGTGTGCAATTGTTGTTGCGAAAGATTAATCAGATGAACTTATTAACAGAGAGAGAGAGAGAAAATTGTCTAGTTCATCTATGTTATATAATCTCTGGTTATACGCAGCAATCATCTCTGCAGACGTTTTTTTTTGTCTTCTTTTGAGTATTTGGATTATGTTGAGAGAGGGATTGAAAAGTGACGTCATATATAATGACATAATGTAAATATCGCTCTGCGAAAACTTCGCTAAAAACATGCGGATGCGGAGGTACGATTAATTGTGGATGTTGCGTAGTTGCTAAGGCGGAGGAGAAGTTCCGTTACAACCCTATCTTCTTTTGGACATTAGAACATACTCGAACATATATTTTATAATGATGTCCTGAGCCATTTCATCACTAAAACGAGGACAGTAAAAGAGAACGTGTTAAGAATCTTTGGCAATACCGATGCATACGGGACAGAAGTGGTCCTCCTCATGTTGAAAAGGGTGCAGATTAAATTTAAAGCAACCGTGTCCACTGAGTATCTGCGTCATGTGGAAATACACTGGGGATCAGGGTGAACGTCCATCGCCCTTTTTCTGACGTTTCCCATCTTGTTTGTCATTCTTGGATCGGCGTTCCTCTGCTTTAGGTGCTCCTGTAGTAGCCCACGTTTAATTTCACGTGCCATTTTATTGATAAATAAGCGCTATCACCTCAATCGTGACATGACACAGTACGAAAACCGCTCACTTCCCGCAAAGTACTTGGACGATATGTCAGTTGAATACCCGCCATGTATGAGCTCTTCCCTGTTCCGTCTTCCCATTCTGATGCCACAAAGGAAAAATGGTGGCTCGCGGTCCGCCTACGTTCGCCATTATACATGATAGGGCTTCGTTAACTTTGGTCGCTTTGTGAATTTAAGCTACTAAGTACTCATTGAAAGACAGCCGTATACCAATAAAGACTCCCAGATACTTGATAGTTGGCTGGGAGGTTATGAGACAGTCACCTACGCGAAACGTATATGTCTCGCGTTCTTTCGGGTGAATGGGAGACAAGCTTCTATTTTCTAAACTGCCAATTCCAGATGCGCATAATTAAGCCAGCTAATGACACTGGCCATAGCTTCGCTGCACCGACTTTGTTTTCGGTCAATCTTACAACCACCACAGCAATGTCATCGGCATAACCAATGAAAGTTCAGTGGGGATTCATATCCTGAGATTACTATCTGGAAAGTGATTTTCTATCACCCGCAATAAGTACCATGTTGTATTCAGCATCCAAAGCGATTGCATGATCCGTGGCCAGCTTGCCATGTTGAAGGCATTTTTAATGTCGAAGGTCAGTTCAGCACAGTACTCCTTATCGCTTTCTTTCCATTTAATACAACTATTGTAACTGTTTGGATTGCATCATCGTGGATTTTCCAAGGCGGAGTCCAAACTGGACATTGGGTAAAGCGTTCAGTATCTCCAAAGTGTACTGTGGGCGACCGACTATAAACTTTCATATAAGTAAATATTGTTCACTTAAAAGGACAAAAGTCGACTTGCACTGTCTATTCCTTGCTATTCATTGCTTATACTTATCTCTCTCTCTATCACTCAGACTCTATCAACACACGTCACAATACAACAAAAATAAAAAAAATTGGCCAAGTGCGGGTCAGACTCGTCCACGGAGGGTTCTGTACCAGATTGCGGTTTGTATGGGAGGTACTCCCCCTAGTGGTCCGATATGACTGATTCCAACAAATGTACCGCTCCTATATTAAAAACTTATAGTGTCTAAATTTCAGTTCAGTAGTCCGAAAAAACAAAAAAGTTTTTCGAATAAGAAACTGTATTTGAATGGTGGGTTTGTATGGTAGGTGCTTCCACTAGTTTGCCGATTTGGCTAATGTTAGCGCATATATTAAAAACTTATAGTGCCTAAATTTCAATTCGATACGACAAAAAACAAAAAAGTTTTTCGAATAAGAACCTGTATTTTAATGGTGGGTTTGAATGGTAGGTACTTCCACTAGTTGGCCGATTTGGCTAATGTATAGCGCATATGATAAAAACTTATAGTGTCTAAATTTCAGTTCGATACGACAAAAAACCAAAAAAGTTTTTCGAATAAGAACCTGAATTTTAATGGGGGTTTGTATGGGAGGTACCCTCCCTAGTGGTGCGTTCAAACTGAAATTTCGACAATATAAGTTTCTGATAGTCACAAACCAGCCAAATTTCAAGATCGTAGGGTCGTTAGTATTTGTGGCTGATGTTCGGATAGAACTACATATTCTGTGAAAATTTCAACTCTCTACCTCTTACGGTTCATGATATATGACCCGAGGACCGACGGATGGACAATGAAGTCTCTGCAATAGGGTTTCGTTTGGTACCCTTTGGAACCCAAAAAAGACACTTCTGCATTCCACTTATTTTGTTCTGCTCTTTCACATGCACACATTTTTTAGAACTCGGCGATATGTGTCATGTTAAGTTGTTATTGTTGTTTGCTCAACTAAAAACATATAACAGAGTACATCAGCACAGCAAAATTAAGTGTTCTGCGCGGTGGTAAATCGACTCTTATTTTTTCGTATTTTTTCAGTAAGCAAATCGCATTGAAAATATGTATTGACCGTTAATTGCGACCTTCGCTTGTAATAGACATTAATGCATCAATAGTTTTGTTTAATAAACGTGTCAACATTTCTGTTTGACAGCCACTAATTGAAGGTCTCTAATTAAGTTCACCTCAAAGCAGGAGAGTGACATGTTCCAATTCTATACAATAAATATGCTATTTCTAATTGAATATTCCAAAAATTAAATATGAATCAAAGCAAATTTCATTAAATGAATTTTATAGAACCTTTACCTGTTGTCAGTTTGATTTAAATAATTGTGTTGACTATACATATTTCAAGGTGGATTTGGAATATTTCAAATGACAATATAGTCAGAAGGAAAAACCGATTAAGTTTGTCAATTGAATTACCGGGTTCCCATATTTGTCATGACATATGTATACATAGGTATGTATACAATATATTAATGTATTCTGACCAACTGTTCGAATACTTATGATACTCGTACTCACAAAAAAAAAAAAAAAGAATATTTTTTTATATTCTACAAGTTTATACTATGAAATACAAAAATTTTTGTAGCGCTGCTGACTAGTGGGTAAAACTATTAGTTGAAAGCTGCATCAAGTATATCTAATGTATTATATGGAGATGATTTGTCTGTCTGGCTTTCTACTTTTAATGTGAAAACGTTTTTTTTTAAAGAGGCATGTTAAAAGGAAACGCTTTTGATTTTTTAAATACTTTTAATATATCTCGCGTTTAAAAAGTCATAGCGCCAAGTAATTTATATATCCTGAAAATAAAGGAGTGCACGATGCTGTTACAGCGTTTGTTTTCATTGCGGGCTTACGTCATCAATGGCGAAAAGGGTTTGAAAATTATGAAAAAAAAAAAAAAATATGAAAATGCTGCTCTTTGTAAGCGATTCTCTTTAGAACGGCTTGACCAATTTGGTTATTTTTTTGTTTTGTTAATCCACCAGAAAAGTTGTAAATTTGTATGGACTCAGATTTTTGTACTAAAAACTCAATAAATACAAATTTTTTAACAAAAATAACAATGACATATGGATATGGTGAGCCAAGAGAATAGAAAAAATGTCGATGTTGCAAAATTATAGCCGCATATTAATGAAGTAAAACGAAGTTTAACTTTGCCTATGCCGAAGTCGATTTACTTTTCACGCACCTCATAGAAAACGTTTTTCCCTACACTCTGTGTTAGAGCATTCAGAAATATTTGATTATTGCTTTGACTTATGTTTAGAATATAGTCAGTACACATACAGATTTTCAACACTGAGACCGAACTATTTGTATGGGAGCTTTACGATCCAGTAATCCTATGGTCTTGAAATTTACACGGTTGTTGGGTCAAACACTTATACTGTTCAAATTTCAACACAAACATAAAAACAAAACGATAACACAAAACAAAAAAAAAAACCTAAATTTGGGTTTGGGTTTGTATGGGAGCTTAACGATCCAGTAATTCTAGGGATTGAAATTTACGCATTTCATGGACATTGATTAGAAACTTATAGTATAATATAATAGGACAGCTTTTGTGCTATTTCAGGCTACGCATTTCTTTCTACCTCGTTGATTATTTTTTTTCCATCGCAATGTCGGGTTTTCAAAAATTTTATATAACACGAGCACTTCTTATTATAAACCGACCTATCTTATGGTATGACATTTTTGCTTTTCTCTACATAAATGTAATATCATTTGAACCGGAAAACGTACAAAAAATATTTTTTTCTTCCTTTTTATACTCTTCACGGAAGTGTATAGTATTATAAGTTTGTGATGAAGTTTGTAACAGGCAGAAGGAGACAAAAACCACATAAAGTATATATATTCTTGATCAGCTCGATTAGACGAATTGATTAAGCCATGTTCGTCTGTCCGTCTGTCCGTCTGTATGTATGCAAACTAGTCCCTCAGTTTTTGAGCTAGAGAGTTGAAATTTTGCACGAACCTTTCTTTTTACCTAACGCAGTACATTTGTCGAAACCACCCGAATCGGACCACTAGGGAGGGTGCCTCCCATACAAACCACCCATTTGAATTCATATTCTTATTAGAAAAACTTTTTTTGTTTTTTGTTCTATCAAACTGAAACTTGGACACTATCAGTTTCCAAGAAAGGTGCAACACATTTGTCGGAGCCAGCCCAACCGGACCACTAGGGGGGTACCTCCCATACAAATCACCCATTTGAATATTACAATGGAACATTCACTGCGTCCCGTGAAGAGTATTTCATCTTCGGCATAGTCGAAGATAACGTTCTTTCTTGGTATTTATTGTATCTCCTAGATATATTGTAATTTTGAATAAGACTAACAATAAGGTTTCAACTCTTAAAACCTAATACACTTGTGCCCTTCTTACAAAGAAGAGGAAGGGGCTCACTTAGCACTATGAGCCTCTAAATAAGCAAAAGAGCTGCACGATCGTTGCGATTCAGACGAGACGAGTTCCTTGTATGGACAAGGACTTTGGCCAGAGGATTAACCTGTCGAACTAGTTTTTCCATGTAAATACCTTTACGCTTGGAACATTCTTCTTTTACTGGTGGTACTTCTAGGTCCTTGTGAATATCTTCATTCCTCATATACCAAGGATCTCCCGTGATTGTTCTAAGTATCTTGAATTGTGCTCTTTGTATTCAGAACCGTAAGTCCAAATTGGTTTAATAACAGAGTTATACAGTATCACTTAGTACTCAAGTGTCAGTCCAGATTTAGAATTAATTAGCCAGTGAAGACTTTGAGCCCTTAGTTTCATATATATCTTCTTAGCTCTCAATCGTCGTTTAGAAGCAACCTGTCCTTCAATTTCCATATATGAGAAAGATTTTCTGCTGATCTTGTGAGCAACAATCGCAGGCGTTGATACCTCAGCTGCAGCTACCAATATGCACTTAACTCATTAACAGGTTTGTGGATATCACTTTCAGAGTTGATCGCAGGTGAAATTTCTATGTGAGAACTAACATATTTTTTATATTGCAACCAATTAGTTTTATTAGATATAAATCAATATGGGCGATCCTTAACTATTGGAAAATCGAGTAAAACGATATCAAGGGGGGAGTGATCGGATGAAAGTTCATAACTGCTGATATGAGGTTTCTAGGTATATTTTTTGTGATATCAAAGTCGATGATATCGGAAGTTTTTCTTAGATCCACCGGCCAGTATGTAGGCCTACCCGGAGAAACGAAGTCTAGCTTATTTTTACAATTTACAAGAGTGTTGTAGATTTATCGACCTTTTGAATTTACTAAAAGAGAACCTCAATACGTGTGTTTAGCATTGTACTCACCGGTCGCAAAAATCGTTCTCCAAGGCTATAAAAGAAATTTTTAAACACATCTGCAGATATTTAAAGTCGTGGAGGACAATATACAGCAGATAACGTCAGATAACCATGACGCATTTGCATCCGAACCGAAGTAGCTTGTAAATAACTAGATGAGTATGGATCTAGAGTCCGGTGTTTTATGCGCTTTCTTATTATAATGCATGTATCACCATATGCCTTTCTATCCGGATGATTCGTTTTATAAACTAAGTAGTCTGGTATAAAGAAGTTGTTTTTACTAGTCAAATGAGTCTCACAGACTAACATCACATCTACATTGTTGTCCTCTACATACTTCATCAACTCTAGTTTGTGCATGAAATGCCATTTGCGTTCCAGTGAGCTATTTCCATATGAGCTATTATGGGAAATTTAACTTATCCAAAATTTTCATTTGGAGTTTCATCATCTCGTGAAAATAGTTTTGCATCATTAAGATTGTTTGATTCAGGATCTGTAATAAATTCACCAACATTTGAGCCTTAGACTTCACAGTAATTTTCGCAGTTTGTTGTTGACCGCCTAAGCGCAGTGCACCTGCATACGACACATTTGAAGTTAAAGGAATATTAGTTGGTGGACACATAACCGTCGTTGAGTCTGTACGGATAGCTTCACGGCTAAAACGGACGGAATTTGTTTGTGGCTGCAAACGGGTTTTCAACTCCTTATATAAAGGATAGCCTCTATAATTGGCTGTATGATTGCCCCCACAGTTACTGCAGTTTTTAAGATCAGGATTATCGCGACTAAGTTTACAGGTTGCGGTTTCATGCAAGTCTCCACAAGCTACGCATACTGAACGAAGGGTGCAATAAGATTTTGTGTGACCAAATTCCTGACAATTTGTGCATTGCACAGGATTTACACGTTTATGACGCTCTTCCACAGTTACCCTACGATGAAGTAAGTATTTAAGTGTGTATGGGATGCACTTCATTTTTCTTTAATTGCTGCAACTTTGGGGTGAACTCAATTTTGTACAAAGGCTGTGGAATTTTGTTTTCAATAAAATTGTTGATCACTACTTTGACCTCAAACCCTTTTTCTTAATATTGTTACAATCAACAGAGGATTCAATGACCTTAATTACAACTACCAGTCTTTTATTGCTTTAGAGATAATAGGTATAATAGTTTCTCTTAGTCTCCATAAGGTAATTGGTTACAGAATTGTAGTTTGCTTTCGTATAAATTTGGACCTTAGTTTCGTTAATATTATCCTTGGTAATAGAGACAATATGAAAGTTATTGTTGCCGACTATTTTTTCGATATCATCTACAAGCCTATTCGAGCTTTCTTCACGAACTATATTGGTGGTGGTTTTGCGGGTTTAGGTTTTGATGAGTTTTTGTCATCGTTTTCAGTAGAATCATCCTTTTCAGGAAGTAGTTGGAAACTATTACTTTCCAAAAGCGTTTTCTTTGCATTGTTATTTTTTTGCGGGCTAAAGCAGTCAATGCCTGTCTGCACTGCCGCTTTATTTTCCAGGGTCCCGTTTGCATGCGCTGTTTTTGACTACATGCTGGTGATACAGTTGTCTTTTTAATTGCTTTAGCTTGCGCAAAAGAATTATTTTATTTGTTGATGCCGTAACCATTTCAGATGATTCCCTATTTTCGCTGTTTGCTGCTGATGCTGTTACTATGCAGCTTGCTTGTTCTAGCATTGGGTTGTTGATGTCGCGATTACATGTTTGGGTGTTTGTAGCTGTTACAGCATATGATGACGCTATCGATGCAGTAGCTGAGAACACTGTTTCTGAAACTGCACTAGCTGTTGATGTAAACGCCGTGCTTTGTGCTGTGTTTGTTGTAGTTTTAAACACAGTTGTTACTGCTCTTGAATAGAAAGGAGTTTGAGGGGAAGGGCATTGGGCACTCCATGGAAAAGAGTGACTAGTGCTTACTGCATTAGAAGACAGAACAGGAGAGCAAGATCTTGCTCTATCTTCGGGCGGCTGCGTGGTTAATACGGAACCGTTGTTATTGTTCCTGGGATTATTAGCGACAAACGAGAAATATGAATTTCTCGTTATCATTATTGGGCTGTTTGGTTCTGATAGACAAAAATAAATTTATTAGTTACGAGTTAAACGTCCGAACAGTAAGACTGCTCGAATATGAAAGTATGTATGTGTAAAGAAATATATTCATTTTTTTCCTGTTAAATTTTAATTGTATTGTATTTTAATTGTACCTGATGGTTTCAGGAAACGATTTCACGCGAAATCAAGAAAAAATCACAGACCGACATGCCTTTATCAACTTGTCTCGTCGAGCTGATCACGAATATATATACTTTATGGGATCTTCAATGTCTCCTTCTGTCACAACAGACACTTAAAACTTCTAGTGACTTACTAAATGAACAACAATGCACACCTCCGTGGCCTTGTCCCCAGTATTATATAATATGTACAAATAATTTATTTAATAAGTTTTAGCCATCGCGGAGTAGTGTTGTGAATAAAGGCTCTTGCTAGGTGGTTGGGGTGTTGTAGCAACGAATCTCTGTAAGGGCTACTAAAGAAATTGATATGCTCAAGTATCGTTGCCATTTTCATGTCGCCACGCAACGTAGAATTTTCGACGAAGCATGATGCGCCCGTTATACGTAGCAGGGCTTTGTTTTGCATTGCTTGTATTTGTCTGATATTTTAAGGAGCAGTATTCCCCCAGATTTGAATGTCATATAGCCAGACGAGTGCCACTACTTGTCTGCATATGAACAGTTTGCTGTTGATCCGAAGTTTGCTTTTCGCGCACAGCAGCCAATCTATTTTTTCTATTTTTTGCTAGCAGCACGCAGTGACATTTTTAACACGGGCGCGCCACGTTAGACGCTTGTCCAGAATCAGACCAAGGTATCGAACTTGGTCAATTAGAGGTGTGATACTACAAGGGTTTATTTCTGGACAAGCATCGCGCCCTAATGTGTACGTGAAATTTGTTGATTTGGAGGAATTTATGCCAATATTCGAACGTTTGGTCCAGGCGTTAAATCTCTGTAAATTAAAAATCATTAATGTTTATTGTATATGAAAATTCGCTATATAGAAGTTCGCTATAGAGAGCTTTAAATATAAGAATTAATTATGATTCCCTTCGATGTGTGCACCATGAGCCGATGCTTAACACAATGACCCAACCACTGCAATTTGATGCGAAGACTATGACGAAAAAGTAAAACTTTACTCTACCGAAGCCAAACAATATATTCATTCATTCATATACACGGTTTCAAATATGATTTAAGGTCAGTTCCAGTAGTCCTTGCTGCAACTTAATATCTGTTTGATAGAGAGAACTAACTAATACCATACATTTTGACCAGTATTTGTTATTATCAATTGAGGAATGAATGATTAATAATACAGTATAGGAATTAGATGTTCTTAAATGTGTCACACACAGGATAATACCAATCACATTAAAACTACACATACTTATACATTTGTACATGTGTATGGACATGTGAAAGCTATAAAAAAAAATAATTTAAACAAAAGTTTGCACGCGCACGTGCTACAGACACTTCTTACTCACTCATTCGATTACACTCAGTCAAACAGTCAGTCAAGTCAGTCAGTCAGTCAGTTATTCAGTTATTCAGTCATTCAGCTCATTTACGCATAGGCAAGTGACTCACAAAAAAAAAAATAATAAATAGAAAAGCTTTAGCAATAATGACGAACACGAGAGAGAATTCAAAAGATAAAGAGAAATGTTCACACATACACGCACACACATACATATGTGAATAGAGAGGCAGAAACGATTGACGCAAAAGACGCTGTTGACGTCGTTGCTAAAATAATATGAAAGAAAATCAGTTACTGGAATAAAGGAATTTCTCTATATTTCATTGACGCACATCCACACAAATGTACACAGATACACATAAAAGTGCGTGTGGGTTCTGTATACTTTGTTTTCATCTATTGCAATTGAAATTATTGTAAATGAACGAGCCGAATGAATGAACGAATGAATGAGTGAGTAACTTGGTTCGTTTATTGGATTGGTTAGTTCAAGTATTGATGGATGCGTAGATGGATGGATGAAAATATTGATAAATGCTACGAAGTGTCGTTGTTTTTGTATTTGTTATTTACTACTAGGTTAAAAGGAGAGTTTAACTGTTTTTGGGTTGTTAATAGTAATAGAAAAGAAAGGAGCACTTGCATTTCTAAAAACAATGAATTTGTTTTTTTGAATTGAAATGAAAATAATTTATTTTTACAGTTGTTTAAATTGTAAAACCTAATATAGTTTAAAGGGGGGAGAGAGCACTCGCTCCTATGGCCTTCGTCTCGTTGAAATGAAAATATAAGAATGTACATATTTCAAACTCTTTGCTTGCGGCGTTACTGTTTTCTTTTAATGTCCTTTCCATACTTTCCAGCGAAAACAACATTCACTCACTGATCGTTGATATCGACCTATGACTCAAATAAATAACACTGAAAATAATAAATAAGAAATAAGTACAATAATAAGTAATATACAAAAAATCATAATAATAAATAATTAATAAAAAATGAAATGAAGAAACCAAAAATCATAATAATATGTTTTAAAATATTAAAAGTGCAAATGTGTAAAATTGTGAATTGGTTCTGTTTAAATTAAAAAAAAAAAAAAAAAAAAGAAAAACTTAAAAGAAAAAAATGAAAATTATTATATATAAAATTAAATAAAATTTTGTAACTACATAAATACGAAAAGATATTTTTTTGTTTTTTTTTTTTTTTACAGATGCAACAACAACAAATACTTAGATAATATTGCAGTAAAATATAAGAAAAGAAAACAATCGGGGAAATTTAAATTAGGAAGCAGCAATAATAACAATAACCACAGCAACAGCAACAACAATAAAAACAACAACAATAATAATAATAATAATAATAATAATAATAATGAATAGCAAATAACCAAAGCAAAATTATAAGCAAAGGACGCAAAAGAATATATTAAAAAAGATAAGAAAATAAATAAATGAAATAAGAAAACAAAAGCATTTAATTTACTACAAAACCAACAACAACAATAACAACAACAGCCACAATAGATACCAACAGCAACAACAACAGCATAAGCAGAATAACAACAACAACAACATGCAAACAAACAGAAAAAACAATTAACAAAAATTTTTGAAATACAATAATCCACAGCAAACGTCAATAGTCAACAAACTAAAAAAAAAGAAAACAAAAATATAAAATATAGAAAAATAAAAACGAACAACATTTGCAACTGTAACAGCAAAACAACAACAACAACAACAACAAGAACAAAGGAGCAAAGAAACGACCTTGACGTAGTTGTCACTTTCGTCGTTGTCATCTGGTGCCGTCACTACAATCAGAAAGCAAAAAGCTGACAATAAACGACGTCAGAAAAAAGATCGCATCCAACAATCACAACTACAGCAACAAAAACAACAGCTGCAACAAGAACAATAATAACAACAACAGCAATCAAAAAATATTCAAAAAATATTTCATCATCATTCAACATTATCACCCTCAGCAGCAACCCCAGTATTACCATCAGCATCAGCATCAGCATCAACATTAACAGCGGCGGTGTATCTTCAAACATAAATTTTTGGAGGTCCTTTTTGTTGATGTAAATATTCTCTGCAGTTGTCGTCGTCGCAATCACTGGTTCGCCTTGTCTTCATTAAAATAAAAAAGTGAGGTCAGGTTGTTTGGTTTCTTGCCGTTCCTCCTTGACTTGACTTAATGCTCCATCGACGTTGAGAAAAAGAAGCAGTTACAATTTTTTAAGTATATCGTGCCATGCAGATGACGTGTCACTTCGGACAAATGTGTGTTGCCGTGCATCTGGTGTAACACAATTATGGCCGAGCGGTCGTCCTTAAAGTATCAGAAATTGGATATATTGACGGTAAGTTTTCGTAGCATTACGTCATCATAAGATTAAACATACCCATCCCACATATCCTCCAATATGCACATAGTACCTATTTGCTATTGTATATACGAGTATGTATAGTACGTGCATAAGTATAAAAGTAATCTAGTGAAATTCCAGTAAAGTAAATCGAAGAATAATAAAATACATAGTGTGACTAACATTTAATGATTTCGAATTTCTATTGCATTTTCCTTTTCAATACACCAATACACTGGATTCATTGTTGGAAACAATACGCAAAGTTTTCTTCTATGACTCATGTCGGTTCTTTTTTTTACAGCTTCAATGAATTGAAATCTTATTTCTTTTAATGCAGATTTGATCTTTTGTCACGATGTCTACTGGCTAGAAATGGGAGCGGATGGTCTAATTCCGGGATGTTGATGATTATTCGCTAGAAACGTTTAGACAGACAATACAATGCGAGGTGTTCTGTCAAATAATGCATTGACATATAAAATGTATTGACGATTTATAAAGACTTTTTTCCGTTTTTATCTGGGTGAGGAAGGCTTGTTCTTTTCGTCATGGTCTATCTATCTACTATCTGTATGTTTGTCACATCAATGTAGATAAATGCGTACCATTCTTAGTGGCGCCTGCATCGAAAACTTATTTTGTCTATATTTCAGATCGATAGCGCGCACAACAAAAAAAATTTTCCCAATAAGATCCTGAACATTAAAGGAGGGTTTGTATGGGAGGTGCTCCTCATAGTCTTTAGATCAAACTGAAATTTGAACACTATTAGTCCCTTATAGTTTCCACGAAACTTGTAAACTTCAAGACCCTAGGGTTGCTGCAGCATCGTATAGCTCTCATACAAACCCATACGTTTCTTGTATGGGGAACCCTTTAAATTTTTACTTTTACAACTACACATTCTGTGAAAAAATTTTAACCTTCTACATATTACGTTTCATGACATGAAACCCTAGGACGGATAACGTAGCCTTAGTAATAGGCTCCCGTTTGGTACCTTTGGGTACAGAATTTTTTTTGACAAATATTCCGTGAATCCATTCCTCAAACAATATCAATATCATCTAAGCATTTTTATTCCCTTTATAAAAAACGAGCATATCAGTAACATTTTTAAAATAACCTGGATGTGTTGATTTTCCAATTACCGTTAATTTCACTCCATGATTTCCAGCAGTAAAAACAAGGAAAGGTACTCTCTCTTTATTGAATACAAGAGTTCTTTAGTGCAAGTGCGCCCAAAATAAGTCAGACTAATCGGCAATATCGTATTATTATATTCGTATATCGGCTCCTTTTCACAAATTTGAACTGATAATTTTTTCGATTGGTTTTTTGCAAAAATGTGAGAGGGTAACTCTCAGTTTTATTGGACGGCTTTTCCCCACAAATTTTGAATCTTCGGATTCCAGGGTTTTTTGTTTTATTAGTATTACAGCTTTGGCATAGCCGAAAATAACCTTATTTTTTCTTGTTTCAATTCATTTTTGGGTACTCCGAACCTTTAATTTTTTTTTTGTTTTTTATTTATTGTAGCCTGGACTCAGAATGGTTTATTTATTGAGTATTATTTTTTCTTAATGTGAGCTATGTATTGTTACTCTAACTTTAAAATGTTCAGCTAAAGCTTTTATGGAAAACATCTCATTAAATTTTCTTAGAATATTTATTTATTTATTTATTTATCAAAAAATTTACATCTAATGACAAATTACGGAAAACTTATAGGCTAAAGCTATAGCAACAAAGGCCTTAAGCTTTTCTTAGAATAATAATGAATTCATTTTGTTATTTTATTTCATTTTCCTTAAGGAAGATTAGACAAAGACTGTTGAGATATTCAGTTTTTGTTCAAGTGAGTACATAATTCTACTACACTAAGTGCATAAGTAGCAGTTGTCTTGGATACGCATAAAATGTTGATATCTCCATTCTGCCTCTGTCTGTCATACTTGTAAAATAATACTCATGATACTCATTAGTCGTATTTTCTAAGATATTTTTAAATTTGATTTTGTATTATTTGTGTTTTGTTCGTAGGTTGGCAGCGGCTTAGGAAGCGGCGCTAGCAGGGCATCAAAAGGGCTCCACAAGCGGGGGGCACTAGGGTCGAAGGGGAGCCCATCGCTTAGCTGATAGAATGGGTGGCCCAAAGAAAGAAGAAACACCACCCGGTGGTGGTCCCACATCATTATTTATCCTAACCGAGGATAATCCAATTAGAAAATACACACGTTTCATCATTGAGTGGCCGCCCTTCGAGTACGCCGTATTATTGACAATCATTGCCAACTGTGTTGTGTTGGCGCTAGAGGAACATTTGCCAGAGGGTGACAAAACAGTATTGGCTCAGAAATTGGTAAGTTTTGTAATTTACCATATATGATTTTTACCATTCATTCATTCGTTCGTTCGTTTATCCATGCGAATCCAATTTAATCCAATCCAACCGAATCCATCTGTCTTTTAATAATAAAACATTTTTTGTTTGATAACGATGATGTTGTTGATTCTGTGGATGATGATGATGATGATGATCTAATAATTTATGAATTTATGTAATCAAATGATATAGGAAAAAACGGAGGCCTATTTTTTATGCATTTTCTGTGTAGAAGCATCGCTCAAGATCCTTGCCTTAGGGCTTGTTCTGCATAAACACTCCTACCTCAGGAATATTTGGAACATCATGGATTTTTTCGTTGTAGTAACGGGGTAAATAAAATGTTTCCGATTTTCATTTTTGTTCCCTTTTCATTTTCTTTCTTTAACTGTGTGTTTTTTTTTTTTTTTCAATTATTTTATGATTAAAGTTTCAGTGTTAAAACAAAAAAAAAAGAAAAAACATATACACACCACCAGGAAAAATCATTTCGCCTTTCATTTATAATATTTCTTTTAAAACATAACAATTTTCGTTTCGTTTTCCTAGTTTTTCTTTTAAGTACTTTAGCTCTAAATGTATCTAACAACTTCTGACTTTATCACTAACAAACAAAAAAAAAAAAAAAAAAAAAAATCAATTAAACTTTCGCTTTCTAATCTCTAAGCTCACATTTTGTGTTTTGATCGCCTTTGTCAGTTTTACTTTTCAAGAGAATTTCCTTACAGGGGAGATACAATTAGACGCATCAATATCAGTGTATGTTTTCTTAATAATGTAATGTAAGGGTGCTTAGTACAGTCATATATTATTTTTAATTCGAAACCGCGGATTGATGAGGGTTCAATGATGGCGTGTCTTGAATTTTGTGTGGACCGAAATGAGATTATGAGTTAGTGTAGCGAGAAATATGAATTATTACTTAAGAATACTTCCTGGAAGTTTTAGTCGAATCGGCGGATTAGTGCTTAACATAAATAGCATGTACGCCATTTTCTTTCTTTTTTACTTCTTGATTGTTTGCAAAATTAATTTTAAATAACTTTTGATAAATTAGAATACTTTGGGAAAAGAAGAATATAAATAAATGTTGATATTTCTTGGTCTTCCTAATTGTATCTTCCCACTCACATAAGTCATAAATTTGAGTTTACTTTTTTGTTTTCAATTGAGAATATTTTTTTTGTGTTAGGATGTGTACCTCTTTTTTCCACTTTAAACGTGAATATTTTTCGTTGAATTTTAACTATCAATGAGTTCCTCAGTTCAAATTTTATTTAATTATTTTTATTTATTAATAATTTTTATTTATTGTAATATAAAAACAACAAATATTTAAAAATAAAGTTTGGCCTACAAAAATGAATCAAAAAAAAAAACAAAAAAAAAAAAAAAAAAACGATCCAAATATTCCAATGAAATTTAACCAATATAACCGTCGACGTCGCCGTTCGGCAGCGCCATGACGATATTCGCCGAGGCCAATATCGATGTCGATCTCCGCATGTTGCGTTCGTTTCGTGTTCTGAGGCCGCTGAAGCTCGTTTCAAGAATTCCAAGTAAGATTTATGATCTCAAGATCAAAGAACACAGAAGCTAGAACAGAAATTTATATCTATTGTAAAACAAAACCATCTAACAAAACATTTTAATGAGTCTTAAGAATTTTAAAATTTTAAACATAGTTCAACGTGGCTAGAAATCAGTTTCGGTAGACATACTTATACCATCGTTTCTCGATAATACTTATAATAGATAATACAACTTAAACAATATTATACAATAACGTTTAGCTTAAATTTTAGATTTTCGTCTCGGCATAAATTTTTTACTTATTATTATTTTCATATACTTATTAGAAGAAAACTATCCTCATATATATATATTGTATGCTGGTATTTATAATATTTATAATAATAGCATACAACAAGATTTAGTGATTAGAAAAACTAGAGAAGAAAAACAGGAAAGACCCTACGATCTTCGGTTGTATCGAAGATTTCATACTTTTCAGAGAGCGAACAATTCCTTATTTGTTTAGGATCTTAGAAGATTGAACAACTATTTTTATTTTATTTATACTTTTGAAGTACTACACCCGGATAACAAAGTTATTATACTTACACATATGTTGGGATCAAACATCGGTTTAAATAATCTCAACTAAACTGTTAGTTCTAATTCAGTTACCTTAGCTAAAAGACAATATATAACTTTGGTTTTACCAATTACGTTGCAATTCGTAACATATATTATGGTGTATTACATTTGAATAATACATAATTACATATGATTACAATAGATGTACCTATTCTTATATTGTACAACTAAATTCAGTCCAGTTTGTAAAGATATTTTAGATCTCACCAGATTTTCGAATGTATTGCATTAAATAAATCTGTTTTTCTATTCAATTTTGCTTATAATTTACTGGTTAGGTGATCAAATGTTCATATAGAAATAAAGATTTTCTAAATATGAAAAAACCCATTTTTACTTTTCGGTTTTAGGGGACTACCATACATACCAAAAATACAATATCTCTTATCAAGTGAACTAGATTATCAATTTTGGAAAGATTTAGAAAATATGTACGAGTATATATATCAAGAAGAAAGAGTACTTACGAATATGAATAAGGGTGAAGAGAGGATTCAATTGTTGGCAAAATGTGAAATGTATTTCCAAAAGAAAATAAAGATAGCCATTTACTTCGGTTCTATCGAAGAACTTGTATACTTTTACATATAGCAAGTACACATACTAGTTTCATCCAATCTTTTGCTTTAGAAAAAGATGCTAGTGGCTGCAATATGATAATTACGAATTAAACAAATATTATGGTTGTGAAAACCCATACTAGAATTGAAAAACAATATCATCATCCATTAGGGCAATTTTAAGAAATTATTTTTCAACATCTCATACAAATACTCGTATTAAGGACATTGCAGTTTACTTCATCCCTAAACTTGCCTTTCTACATATTATGGTCGTACAGAATGTTTATGGATGCAATGTTTTCCAGAAATCGGGGTATTGAAACGTAGCATAATTTAAATAAAAATAAAATTGACAGACCAACTTCATACTATACTCGCATACCATGTGCAAGTTGTGATCTAAAAATAACCGAACTTTTGGCTGGAACGTCATCTCAAAAAGCTCTTTTCATTAGAGTTTTCAGTTTTAGCGTACAGAAAATTATCACACGGTGATAGATCATGAGAATACGGAGGGTGAACGATGACACAAATCCATGTTTTCATCAAAAATTCGTTGACTTTTTTGGTTTTGTGAGGTGATGCATTATCATGCAATAAAAACAGCTCTTTTCCTTTAGAATATTCGGGCCTAACACGAACAACTCCCGGTTCACCTTCTGCAACAAATTCTTTTTGAACAATTATCTTGGAATCATAGCAAGATATCAATATTGATAGCGATTAATTCACTTACTTTTTCGACCCACTCAGCGCGATTTGATGGGTCTGGTCGTCCAGGACTTGGATCATCATTTAAATTCACGGCAACTTTTAAATCGTGTAAAACACGCACATATAATTACAAGAACTGTTGTTATTAAAACGTGTGTAATTTTGTAACCTGTCAATCGATTAGCTTCATCTAAATTGCGTTCGAGAGAAGAACAATATACCTTTCTAATACTGCCAACGTTGATTAGATGGCGCTACGTGTTCTATGATTTTAATGAAAAGTGCGCTTGTTTTTTCGATCATATGTATGTACATATTTATGGTGTTTGTCATATGGTCGGAACTTCGGTGCGGTGTTAGAAACATCCCAACATTAGCAGTGAAAGGTTAATACATGAGTAAAAGAAATCTTAAATCTTACGAAGTACTTTTCATCTTTAAAATATATAGTTGTGTTTCTGTGTATATATATATATATATATATATATATATATATATATTATTTTTTATGTATCGCCGTCGTCATCGTCTGGCGCCAACAAAGGAGACTGACTGGAATTTTATTAAATTTTCCGATTTGTTTCTACTCTTTTAGTTTTTTAGTTTAGTTCTTTCTCTCTCCATTAATTTTTATATTTTGTTTTTTTTTTGTTTCATTTATCAATTTTCCTTTGTACTTTTCTTACATAGTTAAACCTACCATACAATAACACATATTGTTGCAGATACACTTGTATCTCTATCTCTATCTCTATGTATTTTTAAATCTATTTACACCACTTTTATCTAGTATCTATATATATGCCGATAATAAATATCCACAGGATACTCATACATATTATACATTTGCATGATTTCAGTTAAATGACTTTAAGATGTTTTGTTTTTTATCTTCAGAATTAAGACATTTCGTATTTTTTTCTTAAAAAAAAAAAGCCAATAATTATATTATAAGTATGTAAAATAGTTCATAGGAAATAAAGTAAAAGATGCCAAGTGAAAACAACGGAGGCCAATAATCATAACGGCTGCCGGCAACGAAACCTAAACTTTAAACCTAGCACCAGCGCCTTGTTTTGAATGTATCGTTACTTCAAAATGATATGTCATATTGTTCATTGTGGAAACGCATTTATTGTACACTACGTACAAGCAAAATTTTGCGAACAGACATTAAATTTTATCTTCTTATTCATAAGTAATTGATCTACAAAAAAAGAAAGTTTTGGATATGTTGAATTGATTTGATTTCTAAACATTTCTAAGAGTTCGGGTGATAAGTTCAATTTACATTTCGATTCTAAAAAACTTTTTGCGGTTTTAATGGTTTCTACCAAATTATCACACTAAAGTATTGTAGTAAGACACATACGAACATTTACTGTAGAAATAAGAAACAAAACTTTAAAAATAATCCTTATACAGTTAGCAATTCTACTGAATTTTTAACAGGACAATTATAGTGCAATGAAAAGAAATTGTAGACTTAATTTGACTAAACTCATTTGATAAAATATGCTTAGACCTCGCCATCTGTTGATATTTTTGTCATGTGACATATATTATTACCAGATTTTGTAACAGAATGTACTTAAGATCCATCCGACTGTTTACAAAAAATATAATAAATAAAACCCGTCAAATGCGAATCAGACACGCACACGGAGGGTTGCGTACCATCGTACTGGATTTCAAAAGAAACAACATTTGAAGTTTTATCCTCTCTAATATTTATTAAAATTTGAGAAGCACTGCACAGCGCACCACAGGTTTATGTCAAAGTAATCATTTACAAGCAACGCCTAAAAGTATACCTAAAACAAATTAAAACAACTATATAACAAACACATGCAAACAAGAAAAAAAAAAAAATGTTAACTTCGGCTATTCCGAAGTTGTCACACTCTTCACGCACCCTTAGAAGACGTTTTTGTCTACGCTACTTGATTGAGCATACAGCATTTCAACAATGAGATCGAAATATTTGTATGGGAGCTATACGATCCAGTAACCCTAGTAGCCCTTAATTTACACGGTTCGTGGAGATGGATTAGAAACTTATAGTTCCCCAAATTTCAGTTCGATAAAACAAGAAACAAAGAAGTTTTTTTTTTTTTTTAAAAAAGTTAGAATTTTAATAGGTGGCTAGTATGGGAGGTACTTCCCTAGTGGTCCGATTCGGCTGATTACGACAAATGTGAAAAGAAGGCTTTGTGCAAAATGTCAGCTCTCTAACTCTAAAACTGAGAGACTCGTTTGCATACATACAGTCGGACATGGCTTTATCAATCCTTCTCGTCGAGCTGATCAAGAATATACATATGTATTGTATGTGTATACTTTCTGTGGTCTCCGATGTCTTCTTATGTCTATTACAAATTTTATGGCAAGCTTATAACACTATTCACTGCGTGTCGAGTATAACAAGACAGCACAGCTAACAAAACTGTATATAAAAAACGCCGTAACTTTATTTTATTTATTATTTGCTGCTGTAGTCCCAATAGAACTGGAAATTTCAGCTTTCAACCTATTACGATTCATGAGATAGAGCCCGTGGACGGACGGACGGACAGACGGCAGCGAAGTCTAAGTAATAGGAAGCTGTAACACTCTTCATGCTTCACGTTTTTGCCTACGCTCCTGTGATTGAGCATACAGAACTATTTCATTATTGATTTGACTTATGTTTAGGGTAGAGTTAGTATTCATACTGCATTTCAACATTGAGAACTAATTATCCGAAATCCAGTAATTCTAGGATCTTGAAATTTACATGGTTGATGGATGAATATGGGAAAGACTTTTATAGTGTCCATTTATTTCGATAATACAAAATATAAATAAGTTTTTCTAATAAGAACATGAATTTTAGTTTGGATTTGTGTTGGAGTTACCAGTGGTCCGAGTGATGAAAAGAAAACTTCGTGCTCTTTAGCTCTCTAGCGTAAAAAGTGACAGAAGACGGACAAACGGACTTGGCTTAATCAAGTCGTCTCGTTCTTGCTGATCAATACTTTATGGCGTCTCCGATGCCTCTTTCTGTGTGCTACAAACTTTATTATAAAACTTATAATATTTTTCACTGCATGAAGAGTTTAAAAATCAACAATATGTACAAATCATGAGTAATGAGTAAAAATCCAAAACCACTCAGCAGGATGGAAAAAGATTGTTAAGTATTGAAACAGAGACAAAAGTGGGAACACAATATTACAGCGTTATAAGAGTGTGAAACTTTGGCCCAAAGTAGAAAATATGTAGAAGATGAGCATAATGTATCCTTCCACTATTTATTAACGTGTATGTACGAACGTACAGTAACAGTAGTCGAGGGAGAAGGGGTAGGCAATGTCTGTACGTAAAATTTGCTATGCTAGTGTCACACACTTTGTACAAATGAAATGTATTTCAGTATTAATATTTCTGAATGATGTAAAGCCAAAGTGATAGAATATATACAAGATGAATATTACATACTGAGTATATTATACTTGATAAATTTAATAAACTAGACTAGACTAGACTAGACTAGATTGGACGAACAACCATTGTATAATACTTACGTTGTATGAGGTTGTCTGTCTATTAGTTTATTAGTTATGTTATTGTATATTACTCCCAATATTTGAACAAATTTTCTTGTTCTATTTAATTGGGTCTTTTGGCTTTACACACATACACAAACACACGCACACGTGTTTCACATATCGAACAATATGCCAAGAAAATGTTAGTTCGTTTCTGCTTGGAGTTGCCCTTTATGTGTGCGGAATAAATGAGAAAAATAAAAAGTTAATAATGAATATGTCTGTTTTTTCATCAATCTCATAAAAAAGACTAAAGCTCTAGGCTCACTTCACATAAGTTATATTTTTTTTACTATACGTTATTTTTTGAAAATTCTTTCTGTTTCTGTTCTTTCATAACCACCATATATTTTATCCTTAAGCATGTCTGATTGTACGATAATAGTCATACTAGGGGTCCCCCTATTTGCCAACTAAGTACCAGGCCTAGCGACTATTATTATTAATTAATCCCCAGGATGCATTGGTCCAGTTAATTGCAATATCAGATTCGTAAGCTATTGTATAGCTTTGTTCTCCCCAATCTTTAATTTTTTTTTTTGCTTAATTTCTTCCAATAAAAATATTGGTGCAGTTCAGCACATACTTGTACATACTTACATACATATGTAGTATTGTATAATTATTGTATAGTATGTAGTATAAAAACTTGAGGTTAATTATTTAATTTCATTTTTAAGATGAGTGCAATGCTGATCTCTTGATCTTTATGGACTTATGTGAAGTGTAGTACAGTAGTGTAAAGAGCAAAATCATATTGAATAGGTATTGTAATTTTAATTTTCACATTTAAAAAAAGAACATGCATTGATACATACACATACATACTCGTATACATAAATGCTTATGTATATCATGGATCCTGTATATTCTAAATGTAAATGCTTAAATGCTTTTATATTTTTATGGTTTTTCCGTTTTACTGTGTATTCATTCAACGATTTGCTAACTAACAATAATAAATAGTGTTGCTACAGTGAGCAGAACTCTGAGTTCTGAAGAACACTATTCTGTTGGAGTAGTTCAGCGTAAGGTGCAACCTACCTTTCTACTTCTTACTTTTCTCATTCTCGCTTTTTTTTTTTTTGGTGTTTATGGTCGAATGTCGCCATCATTAAACAGCTGAAGATGGCACAAAACAATTTTTAAGTACAATAAAAATTTGAAATTGTACAATTTTTGTTTCAATTTTAATAAAACAATGAATAGGAATGAAAACGGTCGCTCCTCTAGGAACTATTTGCAAAACCAAAACTCAACATTTTTACTCACTGTAGAAACACTATAAATGTGCGCTAATTTTGTATCTCACCAAAATCAATCAATCAATCAAGCAATTAAACAGTCAATCAATCGTCAATCACTATTACTATTGCTATCACTTAATGTGTATCTACCCACATATCTATTGCTACTACTGCTCTATCTATCAGTCTATCTATCTATATATTTGAGTGTCTTTTTCTCTCTTTGTGTGTGTAACGTCATAATTATTTCAACTTTTTCAACTTTTGCATTTTAATTTTTTAATTTACATTTTTCGTATATTTTTTGTTTTTATTATATTTTTGTTGGATAAAATAAAAATTTTCTATCGCTAATGAGACAAAAACCTTCATACATTTCGATTATTAAAAAAATGAAAAATCAAATAAAAAAAAACAACAAACAAAAATAGATTCATCACAATGTTCCCACAAAAAGGGCCCGAAGTAGATCTAAGAACTCTAAGGGCTATACGCGTGCTACGGCCCTTAAAATTAGTCTCTGGAATTCCTAGTGAGTAGTTACAATAAACAATGTTAATTGTTAATTATAAATGTTTAATGTTAATGTAAGACAAAATTTTATAAAAACTTTTTTATTATTATATTATTATTTGTTGATTTTCTTCATTTGTAGATCAAATTTATTATTGTATTAAGTATACTCGTATAGTACTTATGTTATTATATCATCTAGTTAATTTATTTTAATTTGGAATACTTATTACTTGTAGGAATTGTACTTATGTGTTATAAAGTGAACAAATATTATATTGTACACTATATATGAAATTGAAATTGAAATTGAAATAGTACATAGTACATAGTACATAGAATCAATAGAATCACTTTATATACGTAGAATTGGTTGATTTGTAATTAATATAAAATATTGTAATAAGTATATGTATAATGATTTGTCAATTCCAATTACTAATACATTTTATTATGATTGAATTGATGCGATCTGATCATCTGATTATTCGCATCTATTATCTAAACTGGAAACAATACACTAACTGCTGGAACTCTGCAACGCTAATCAGGTTTACAAGTAGTTTAAATCCATTATCAAGGCGATGGCACCGTTACTTCAGATCGGTCTCTTGGTCTTGTTTGCAATCGTTATATTTGCAATCATCGGACTCGAGTTCTATTCGGGCGCACTACATAAGACTTGCTATAGCTTAGAAGATCCAAGTAAATTATACTTTTACTTACTTTATTTTAACTCTTTAACAACAACTTAAACATTAATTGTATATAGTACAAACATATATGTATGGTATTCTACAATATAAACATTGATATATCACTTATCACATAAACTAATTAGAAATACTTATATAATATGATATATGCAATTTTTGTTTTATTCTATTCTATTATTATTCTATTTTCCATAAAATCAAACAAATTTCCCTAACTTTGTCTTTTATTCTTTCAATAGATAAGCCAGTTAAGGAAGGCGAATCGGAAACGCCTTGTAATACGGATAATGCTACGGAGAAAACGGGTGGTTCATACGTATGTAATTACACAACGAGTATGTGTCTTGAAAAATGGGATGGACCAAATTCGGGCATAACTAGTTTTGATAATATCGGGTTTGCCATGTTGACTGTGTTTCAATGTATCACAATGGAAGGCTGGACAGCAATACTGTATTGGGTAAATTGCAACAAATAAAAATATTCAAATATCATCATCAAATAATAATAAAAATGAATGACTATAAAACAATAGTAAAAAAAAAGAGAATGCACAAAAAAAAAAACAAATAAAGCAAAAAAAAAAAAAATTAAAAATTTATCCAAATTTTTATTGCTAAATTATTCCTACTAAATTTAAACAAAAAAAAAAAAAACACAACACTAACTTTGGGCTATCACCGAAGTTTATATACACTTCACACACTACGTTGTTTTCATTGTCTATTATTATTATCTATTTCAAGAAATTCAAAGACTTTATTAAATACGAGATCTTATATTCTACACAAAAGTCACGTTCTTCCATAGAAGCAGTAATCTCGTTATTTATTATAACAACACCCTCATATCGAAACAAATAAGGTTAACTTCGGCTCTTCTAAAGCTGTTATACTCTTCACGCATCACCCTACACTACGTGATTGAGTGTATAGAGTCAGTACACATACACTGAGACCGAAATATTTGTATGGGAGTTAAACGATTCGGTAATCCTACGGTCATGAAATTTATTTAGTTGGTGAACATGGGTCAGACATAGATAGCGTCAAAATTTCAGCTGAATAATATAAAAAATAATACGTTTTTTCTAACAAGAACCTGAATATGAATGGAGGTTTATATGGGAGGTAGACTTTTTAGTTGTCCGATTCGGCTGATGGACAGACTGACGGAAATAGCTTAATCATATTATCTATGTATATATTCGGATATATGATGTATGTATGAATATAATTGCACTTAGTGACATGTGAAGTATATAACAATTTACACAAATCAAAATGACACACAAAAAAAAAGAAAACAAACACAACACAAACTTTATAACTGAAAAATCTCTATATACATAATCTTAAGCTAAAGAACTTTACTATTCCCAGTATGTCTGTCCTTATATTTCTCTCTATCGCTATTCTCTTTATATGCAATATAAAATACAAATTTTGCTTTTGAATTTAACTTAATTCGATTATCAAGATCAACACTATTTACATAGTGTATATGATATATATAATAAGTAGCTTACATACTCGTACTACTTACAAGTGTATGATAATATTGTATTAGATTATAACTAATGTTTCCATCCCTGCAATGTACCATATCTACCACATGCGAATCACTCCACTCTATTCTATTCCAGCTAAGAAAACTTCCTAAAATGCAAACAAATCAATCTTATAAAAAGTATCTTTAGCTCTACTATACTTAACTACAATATTATTATTCATATGCAATATTTGAGTTTTTATCCATTCGTACACCCCTAATTTTGGCTTGTAACACTTTTATCCTAGCAACAATGAAACACTTTTCTCTCCTTTCTCTGTCTCTGTCTCTCTCTCTCTCTCTCTCTTCTCTCCCTCTCTCTGTGTATCTGTCTATCGCTCTCTATCTCTCTCTCTTTCTTTCACTCTCTTATTTCCCACATAAGATCTCTTTGTCTATTACTTTGCACATTCACGTAATTACGAGTATTCTTTCCCACTCTCTATTAAGATATTGTATATGTATGTACCTATGTTTATCCATAGTCATAAATATAGGAATGAATGTAGTATTGATAGAGATTTGGTCAAGTTTCAGTGGACTCGAAGAAAAATCCCAAAATTTTGTGTAACTCGTAGGGTTGCTATTTATACTTTTGGCCTAATAATGAAAAAAACATCTATGATCGAAATACAATTTTGAACCAATTTTCGAAGTACTTTTTCCACTCCATTTGAAGTAACTTCACAATTTGATCACGCACGTCATCGATATTTTCTCACAAGGCAACCAATCAAGCGTCAATGACGAATCCATTTCAGTTTTTGCCCAAGATGAATTTTTCAATTTACTGTAAACATCATAAATCACGCTAAAATGGCAAAATGTTACAAATGATGAAAAATATCAAATTATCGTTTGGAAACATCAACATGGTCGACTAGCAATGCCTATTGTTGCCAAGGCCAGAAATCTGAACAGCAACCCACATAGAAATTTACGTCCTTGGTATCTTGTGGATTTAAATATTAAAAATTAAACCTTAATAACTAACACTTTCACTCTCATATTTTTTTTATTTTTTATTTGTTTTAAATAACTGAGAACATACAAAAATGACTTTAAAAGTCGTCTGTCGGAAATAACTTCTTAAATTTAAAAAATGGGCCAAATGTGAGTCAGACTCGTACACGGAGGGTTCCATACGAGTTTGGGGTTTGTATGGGAGGTACCCCTCCCAGTTGGCCAACAGATGTGCAGCGCCTATATTAGAAACTAAAAGTGCCTAAATTTCAGTTCAATAGTCCAAAAAACAAAAATTTTTTTCGAATGAGAACCTGAATTTTAATGGTGGGTTTGTATGTTAGGTACCCTCCCTAGTGGTCCGGTCAATCTGAAATTTCGGCAGTATAAGTTTTTGATGTATAGCCACCAACTCCATAAATTTCAAAATCGTGGCACTACTGGATCGTCTAGCTGCCAAACCATGCCTTTAAGTTTTTGAAAATATTTTAGTTTTAGTAGTTTAGTGTTGCAGATGCCCGGATAGAAATACACATTCTGTGAAATTTCAACTTTTTAGCTATTGCGATTTATGAGATATGACCCGAGGACGGACGGACGGACGTACGGACGGACGGACGGACAACGAAGTCCCTGCAATAGGGAACTCGTTTAAAATCAGACATTTCCCTATAATATGGTATAGGTTTTCTTTCTCTTTTAAGTTGCAAAGTGAGCATTATTTTCCTGCACCTATATGATTTTCAAAAAAGTTAATTTGAATAAGTCACATCTTGTTTTGAATAAAACTATCTGCAAAATATGTTTGCTCAAAATTAAAACTGAAGCTAAGATTCTTATAAAATCTACTTGACTGAAAAGCCTGATCTACATACGTTTTACGTTTTTCATAATTCAGATTTTCCAAAGGCAGTTTTCTTTTATTGTTCCAAAATTACCAATCGTCCTCTTCTCTAAAGCTATTTATTGTTCTGTTTCTAGCTTTATTGCATACGTTGGTGTAAAACTCGGCAATTTCAAAACTTTTTTGATAAAATAATGCTGCATTTTATCCACATGATCAAATAAAGTATAATCCCATACTTGAGCAGCATATGATTGAATAGCTGCTTACTGCCTTAAATAGTTTCCATTTAGAACTTAACTGAATCTCAGTCTTACTTACAAAATTATTCCAGACAATTCCTATTTTCAAACTAAATTTTGGAGTAAGCACCGTTCCCAAGTAGCAACTTTTATCCAGTCGCCTCTAAAGAACCACTTCTCATATTCGGACAATCTCCCTCCTTTCCTAAAAACCATCATTTCGGATTTATTTAGATTAACTTCTAATATCCACCACCTACTGCAATACATTTCGAGATTTTGTAACATATATTGCATAGTCTGAATATCGTCCGATAGAATTACAATATCGTCCGCATATAGAAGCAACCTTATGTTTATGTCATCAATAGCAAGATAATATCCTAAAAACTTATGCAGGTCATTTAAGTAAAGATCAAAAAGCAATGGTATCAGAAGACAACTTTGTTTGACTCCCGGAACTGTCTCAAACTCATCTAAGAGTTCCCCTCCCGACCAAACTACAGATTTTGTTTTGCTGTAGACTTCAGCCACGAATCGTAGTATTTTTGTAGATACTGCTATTTCTTGTAATTTATACATTAAAGACTTATAGATAAGGTATCCCAAGATCTGCTCCTTTTATTTCCGGATGTATTTGCAATCTTGTATTTCTCAACTGATTAACTAGTCTCCACCAATCTTTTCCATCCCTTACCATATTTATTTGGACATCCACTTTTCTAAAATACTCCTTTCTTTTTTCGCTGCAAATTTGTTTAAACCACTAGTTCGCAACTAATTAGTTTTTTTTATTCTCTATACTTGGACTTTTTCTGAAGGCTACTAATAGTTTAAAGGAACGTTGTCTCGCATTACAACACTTCACATCAAACCACTTATTCGTGGGAATAAATGTAATTTTTCCTTTCTTAACATCAGGCACAGGACTCTTTGATTATATGGGCCAAATCCGACAGTTGAATTTTCCTTTCAACCTGCCTCTATTTGCCTAAACTCTCTGTTACTAACTCCTGGTACTTTAGCTTTTCACTTTCCTTCCATCGCAACTTCGGCAGTAGCTTACGGGGCTCATGTTTTTTTTTTTTTTTATATTCAAATTTTAAACACAAACTCAATGGCATGTGGTTAGACCAGATAAGATTATATCCTCAACACATAAATGTTCTATATGCTTAAGTAGATCTTGATGGGCGCGGATATATCATTTACTGACTCCCCAACTGTACTAATAAACTAAAAGCTGTTGCTAACCCATTTAACACTATTAACCCTTGATCATTACAAAGTTGAAAAAGATCCCTTTCTTTCCCATTTACCATGGAATCTTTCGACTTTCTTACCTCACTTCCTGCTATAAAAGATCGCTTAGTTACCCCCTCCATGTTTGTTGTGTTTGCCCTATTCTAACGTACAAATCCTCCATTAATATTGGATTCATAGAACTCCTTTCATTCAAAAAGCTTTCAACAGCGTGAAACTCGTCGTGCCAGTTTGCAGCTTTTAAATATGCGGGTATTAAGGTAAAAGTTATTTCATTTGTTGTAATTCTAATCGCAACCACACCATCTTCACAAATAAAATTGACTTGTGCAGTGCAAGATAATTCCGTTTTTACCCTATACAAACACCATGCCATTGCTTTTCCAAAACTACTGTCTGCTTTTTTAAGATTTACTTTGTAACCGGGGAAATATTTTTTAAAATAATCTACCTCCTCACTTGCCTGGCTTTCAAAAAGCAAGAAAATGTCGAAAGATTTTAAATAGGAAAAAAAGTCTGGATATAGTAACTTATTTATAAAACCGTGAATTTTATAGGAAAGTATTTTTATATACAATATCTACAATGAACTAATTGAACTCTACTTACAATACTATTTGCTTCATTATCTGCACATTCCTTGCGAGCTTTTAATAGTTTTTTTTTTTTGCGTTCGCCTTATTTAGAAGACTGTCTAAAGCAATCCATTTATTTCCCACGCTTATACGGTCGTTTCTCACCATTATTTTGTGTGGTTTCTTTCACTCTAATATACAATTCTTTTCATTTCTTTGAAGGAATTCAATGAAGTAGTGAGTCTTTTTGATGACCACATTGCAATATATCCAGCCAATTTTGAACAAGGGTCTAAAATAAGCTCCTCAAATTTTTTTTATCCTCAGGAGGAGGTCTTTTAAATGTCTGACCAGGCTATTACCACTTTGCCCTCGTTCCTCGTTCATCAACTTTTGTTTTGCTTTATCACAGTCTCTACTGGTTTATCTCAGCATTGATCTTTCCATTCTTATATGATTCACTTGCAACCTATGACTGCTTATGGGAATATTGCTATTTTTTGTTTTGCTTTCTACCAAAACTCTCCTATCCATTTTCAATGTATTTATTTATATATATGTATAGGTTGGTTGCCTTTACCTACGAATAAAGATCAGGGGATATTGTGGGGCTCCTTGATCTGTTCCTCTCTGTATGTATGTGGCATTTTTCGGTACTATCGTGCCGTAATGGATTTCCTGTATGCAAATGTCTCGTAGTTGTGTACTCATCTTAACTAGTTTGACATCTTTAAAATCTTTTCTTTCAATGCATTGTTAGAGTACTCGAATTAATGAATTAATAATTATTATTAAAAGTTTATTCACTACTACACTAGTCTCCCCATTTCGTATAACTTTCTTACTACTCGTATTTCCTACAGACAAATTCTCAGTAGTTTCGTATTTCCTCAATATACACTTAAGAATCGAAATCAAGAAAAGTTCACTATTGTAACTAAGGCAACAAGAAAGGTATCGATTCGTAAATTTCCCAGAAAATCGGGGATATTTGGTTTTATTCAACCAACCATAAGATAAACAATAAGTTTTGAGCACCGAAATTTAACTTCACACTAAATAAGATTGTTAAACGTAGATCCGCAGCGCGTTGATCCGTAATTATTAAGTCCCCTTTCCTCCTTCGAATCAACCTCATAGTATTTCACACTTTAAATTATTCACGTGATGATGAGTGAGCAGGAATAGATGAGGGAGCTACAAAGCTTAGATCACAAGAATTTACTTAATGGTTAGCGATGTAGGGATCTTTCGCCGCAATTCGAATGCAAACTCAACGTTCAAATATTTACTTACTAAGCAACTCAATTGAATAAACATTAACTCATAATAACAGAATTGAAATATTATCATTATTATTAATTATAATTTTTCTTGGTTTTCTTTCCAATATGAAACATTCAATATTCGATTAATCAGAAATGAACATTGAATCATAAAATATGATATATTCTTACCTGCAATATTCATTCGAAAGATTGCAAAAAAGTTAAATGGCAACGAAACGAAATAGTCAAGAAATTGTCTCCTAGTACAATTGCCAATTATGTAATGCAATATTATATGGTATAATACAATACAATACAATACAATACAATACAATACAATACAATACAATACAATACAATACAATAAATTGGTCCACTGTACCATTTGCCATCTGTACTAGGAGTACAACTTTCTCTTTACAGACATTAGAAGCACAACAACTTAACAAAGTCGTTTGACATTGACTTGATTGCAAAACAACATGCAATATGATAATGATAAAAATGAAAATGAAAATGAAAATGGTGATGATGATGATGATGATGATGATGATGATGATAATGATGATGGTGTTGATGAGGTCAATCAATGAGTCAGTCAATCAGGCAGTCAACCATTGTCAATATATAAATTTCAGTATTGTACATCACATTTGAGTGTATGTATGTCTGTCAGTAATTATATACGATGACTAAGATATATAATACTCGTACTTATAATATTAAATTACGATAATAATTGGAACACAATCTAGAGATTTACCTAATACAGAATTGCCTATCAATACAGATAGAATTGTTCGTGCGATTCAAATAATCTTTAACAATATATCTTATTTACATACTTATCTCTCTATATATCTATATATCCATATGTATATGTACATATATACAATGTTAATCTGGTACCATGTATGCTATATACCGATACATACAAATAGTAACATAGTACATATTTATGTACATTTGTATGGATGTATGTACGTATGTACAATATGTACATATACTAAGTATTTCTATGAGAACAATAATTATATACATATGTACTTCTATTTTATAACTAAGTACTACTATACTATATATTCCAATACTCGTTTATTAACTTAGTTTAATTGCAAAAAATGAGTTGAGTTGTGTTGAGTTCTGATTATGATTTCTGATTTCTGATTTCTGATTTCGGATTTCTGATTTCTGATTTTTTTTTATCTTGAGTTGCTTTAAGAATGCCTTTTGCCTGTGACATTTGATTCTATCATGATACTTATATGCAATGTAATAAATAAAACACCACATACTATGTATATGTATAGTACATAATATACTACATGTATATGTGTATCTTAAAAATTGGGGTTGTTGGGTATCTGGAATTTGATCCTCTAAAAAGCTCTACATAAAAAATTTATATTCAGAAATACTATTGTACTATATAATCCTTTATTAAGAGTATCAACTTATCTTTACTCATGCTTATGCTTTAGCTTTGCTTGCTACTCAATCCTTTATATGCAATGTTTATCTATCTACTTATGGTATAAATCATCCAACACCTATTAATCTATAAACATACATACGTATAATATATAATATATAATGTATAATGTATATATATATATATATATATATTATAAAACTTATGATCATATATTTTAAGTTTTCTTGATTTTGAAGCCTTTCATGATGAAATTTTCAAAAGTAATTAGTCATCAATCAAGTTAGGCACAATAACATCCAAATCACAATAAGATAATATGCTCTTTAAATTTCTCCTTTGCTACACGAGAAGTACTTTTGTATGTCATGTAACTCCACTATACTACTATGTATTTCCATTCCATTACTACTATTAGTAATATATATATATATATAGGTTAGGCTAAAGCTTCACATTTAGATTAACTGTGTGACTATGGAGCAATGATTCCACTAGTCCATAATCATAGATTTTCGATAAATATTTATAGTTTTTTTTTTTTAAATGAATTTATATATTATGATTGTTAACAATGTTTAAAAATGAAAACTTACATATGCATATACAGTAGAATTCGCTTAACAGCAACCTATTTTTTCACAATTATTAGTGTAGCACTACGAAATAAAAATCAAGAAAATCTGTAATTTATTTCAGTCTGCTTTATGCATGTCAACGAAATGTGCAGGTTACTGCTATAACTGTTACTGTATATAACATACATAGATACAGCACTGGCTGCTGCAAAGGCCTTTGGCTAATTTATAGATTTTATTCACTTCAAATGTGACAGACCTAGTTAGTTACAAACAAATCCATTCATCACTATAAATAGAAACTTTAGAAAAATTATTAAATTAAATGGATCTTGAATTGAAGTCAAGTAATGTTTTAGAGCACTCAACTACAATATATGATAGAATTTTCAGAATATAATAGACAAAAACACCAAGTAAACATCTATGAAATTAGAAAGTTTAATGTTTAATGTTATTATTACAACCATACTATGATTATAGGCGTGTTTTCCTATGGGTACCTTGGGCAAATGATCAGCCCTTTTTCCCATTAAACAAGTTTGGAAACTGTAAATCCTAAAATATATACGAATATAATAAAATAAAATCATAAAAAATCTCGTATTGATACGCCGACTTTTAAATTTAAATTTAACGTAATAATTATATACTTCAAATTAGTGGTCTTGTCATTCTTTTTGCCTAGGGCCCGCCCATACATACACTGGTTGAGAACCGCCACTATGACAATGAGTGCATTGAAAGAACTTCTTCATTTGAAATGAATTGTGATATACTCGTAAAGTGATTGATGATAAGACGAGTATTTCCATAAATAAACTATATGCAAATATATAATATGTATCTCAAAAAATTGGCCAATGTTCGTGAAAGGCTTTTAAACTCATATAAGTATATTGTGTATATTGTAATATTGTATTTAATAGTTTGCCTTATTATATTGGATATTATGTATGTAAATGCGAAAGCGCCTTTTTCTTTTAAAATCAAATCAATCAAATTAATTTTTTGCATATTTGTGTGATATCTGATAGAACTTGATTCCAACAAGCCCTCACAACCATTCAAGAAATTTCAGAAATATTTATTATTTTCTCATTTAAATTTGAATAAATTTCTAGTGCTTTTGATATTGTAATACCCAATAAACCTGACAAATCATTAGTTATTACAGTCATTTGAAATGGTTTATTGAACTTTAGAGTTTAGAGGGCAGTTTCCCACCTATTCGCCAATTACAATAAGTATGGTATTATTATTTCGATGCTTTTGTTAAATAATATTGTACATTCTTATAAAATATTATACAATAACATTAACAATGGGTATTTATTTAAATACTATGCAGATATTGTACTTAGATATATATTTACATAGTATGTACTATGTATGCATTTAAGATAACACTATATTGTATTTATTGTAGCAATATATGTATGTATAGATAAATATATAAATAATGTATATTTTACAGACCAACGACGCTTTAGGTTCATCATTTAATTGGATATATTTCGTGCCTCTTATAGTTATAGGCTCATTTTTTATGCTCAACTTAGTTCTTGGTGTTCTTAGCGGGTAAGTTACATGGTCTCTTAATGATCATCTTTCTATATACATATGTATGTACAAGATAACTAAAGAAATCTAACAAACAACTGGATGATAAAAGGAGAAACAAGAAAGAGAGAAAAAAAAAAAAATAAAAAATAAAAAACAATTCATACTTCTTACTTACAATTAATTTATGAATAATCTGAATCTTCTTTGCATTTCTTGTATTTATTTTTATTATTTAATTTTCGCTTTAATGATATTCTCTCTATATATTGTACTATATATACGAGTATATATATTTTAATCTTTAAATTTGTGTTATTTTCTATATTTTAAATATCGAATTTCGTTTAACAACCACATAATGATGTTTCTATGAAATAATCGAAAATAATAATCATAATGAAATATTACCTCGAACCTCGAACCTCGATCCTCGATC
Organism: Amiota minor; assembly: GCA_037043295.1. NCBI lineage: Eukaryota > Metazoa > Arthropoda > Insecta > Diptera > Drosophilidae > Amiota > Amiota minor. The sequence continues at coordinate 67,456 of JBAMAW010002586.1, forward strand.
CACGATCCACGATCCACGATTAACGATCCACGATTAACGATACTCAAACTCATCAGAGAGTTCTCCAATGAACGAAATCGTGTTGAACGTCGTATGGAGTTTCAGAAATGCCGCTTTCGTGCCATGTTTCAGACTGCAATGGTCTCATATCTTGATTGGATCACACAAGCAGGTTTATACAAACAATACTTCAAATTAGTTATACTTACTTACTATACCACTACTATATTCTTATAGTTTTTTTTTTTTTACACAAAAACTGAAACCCAAAACAACAATTCGAACCAAACCAAACCAAACCAAATCAAATTTAATCGAACCACAACAATATTAATATACTAACTATATAGTAGTGTACTTATAATGCATAAAAAGCGCTAGATACGAGCGAGTACTACTTACTTAAAAAAAAAAAAAAAAAAAAAACAGCCAAACAAAACAACCCATTTCCGTATCAAACCGAACCGGACCGAACCAAATCAAACCGTACCGATCCGAAAGAGTTCCATTTAATAATACCTTTAATTATAATAATAATAGATAATAAATTATATTATCAACAACTTAACAAACAAACTAATTAACAACAATAATGATAATATTGTACTTAACCAGTCAACTAAGCAACCAACTACCCTACCAATCAGTCAATCAATCAGTTAAATAAAACCAATATATATGGTACATATGTATTATATTATAGAAAAAAAAAAATATACTATATACTTACATGAAATTAAAATTTACAAAAATTCCTAAAAATATCCTTCACACAAAAACCCAATTCATGGAAAACTTCGATGCAAGTACATATATGTAACTCCTATTTTTTTATGGCCGCCGCTCCACATTTGGCCAAGTGTTGTCATGATAAACAAAAAAAACAGAATGTTAACTTCGATCATTCCGAAGCTGCTTACGCTACTGTGATGTAGGGTCAGAGTCAGTACACATACTCGTACATCATTTCAACACTGGTCCAGTTCCTAGGGTCTTGAAATTTACAAGATTGGTGAATATGGGTCAGGCATTTATAGTATCCAAATTTTTTTGTTCGATAATACAAAAAAAAAAAAAAATGTTTTTCTAATAAGAACCTAAATGGGATCTACCCCCTAGTGGTCCGATTCGGTTGATTGTACAGCGTTTTGTGAAAAGACATCTTGGTGAACAATTTCAGCTTTATAGCGCAAATATTGAGTAACTAGTTTGCATACATACAGACGGATTAATTAACTTGTCTCGTTGAGCTGATCAAGAATATATGTGTGTATATATATGCTTTATGGGGTCTCCGATGTCTCCTTCTGTCTGTTATAAGCTTCGCGACAAACATATAATACTATTCACTTCGTAAAGAGTATAAAAATTATCAAATTTTATGTTTCAGCTCTTATGTAACAAAAATTACCATTTTCTGGTTTATACCCATGGCTTACAGATGAATTGAAATAGCTTGTTGGGTCTCCGTACTTTGTTAGTCCTTAGTCTTCCTCCACGACATATGTATGTCGCTTATTTCAAATTCATGAATGAAAAGAGATCTTTTTTTTTATTTGAATAAATGTATTTACATTGTTTTTCTAAACATATGTAGTCCAGGGACGGACGGAGTCCCCCACATTAATTACTTATTATGTTTTTGTTTAACTCAACACTAAGAATTTTATATCGGCTTGGTAAATCTTCATTAACCGACACTTTTTTCTATAAAATACTTTTTATTATGTGCAGAATAATGAAGTACTTAAAGATGTGTGAAGGATATTTGTCACATAAGTACGTGTATATCGTAGTCTCCTCCCCTAATACTGCAATTGTGCATTGCCTAATACTAATATAATATATGTATAATAATAATAATAATAATAATAATAATAATAATAATAATAGACGCTAATACCAATATCAAGAATAATAATAAATGAATTAATAAAATAAAGAACCAGAATACACAAATACTTCCTATAAAGTTATTACTCGTAAATGCTAGTCACTACTTACAACTTAAATACTTACTACAATATTCAATATTTCAGATTAGTGAGCAAGCAGTTCAAAAAATATCTTAAAAAGTTTCTACTTATTAAATACCAATACCAATTCCAATACCTTTCCAACCTTAAGACTTGTTTACAGCATATAAACTTAACTTAACTTTTATATTTAACCACGAACACACCACTGCTTTTCCGAATGTTATTCAACTGTTCAGTTCAAATGTTCTACTTATCATCATTTTAAGATTTATACTATCCAATATACTACATACCTCTATGCTTATGTTTTAAAAAAGAAGTGTGTACCCAAAAAAAAAACAAAAAAACCTATACCAAATGTTACAAAATACTAAACAGTAGTTGACTGTGGATGCTTTCTCCCGTTTCTCCCATAACAATAACAATAGCAATAACAATATCAATCAATCAAGAACAAAATATCTTCTTAATTTCGATTAAACCATAGCTAAAATTCACTTCAACATCTCATACAAAATATTCACATAAAGCATCAATCGTTTATCCAATTGTAGAAAAATGGTCCATAACATCTGGAATTTACCATAATCCAATGAAATGAGGGAACTACGGATCGGATAGCCTGTTACGTGATTTTGAATTGACCAAAGACCGAATGCCAGAAGTAATAGATGTGTGCAATGTGTTTAAGGTGTCATTGTCATTGGTACTACGAATAAAAAGGGGTACTACAATAATTTCTAAATTGAAATTTATTTGACTTTGAGCATTACTTTTATCTCTGAAACAAGTCCAAATAGGGGGCGTGGCCAAATTCTGGTCACCAACTTAAAACTCACTACCTACCCGTAATATGTATATGGGTTTCATAAAGAAATATACCATTTATTATTAAGTTTAATTTTTGAAAATTAAGTGTTCCACACACACTAGAGGCATTCGTTCCATTCAATAGAACTGAGATCACATATTATTACTGAAAACCTACGAAATACATACTTCATTGCGTTTAAAAGTTAGTGATGATTTTCTATTGTTTGATGGTCCCTTGGAGGAATGAATTTTCGTTTTCCTTCGGCAATGGTTGAAAGCCATACTAACTACTATTGTATATTCTCATTTTCTCAGTCTGGGCACTAATTAGTGAGCTTGACAAAAATGATCTTCATTCAACTCACATGTCAGGCGCCCGCCCAGATGGAAGGACGGACGCATAAGTGGACATGGCTAAACCAATGGTATACTACCCTATTCCTATAGTAAATTGCAAACATAAGTATTTCGTTATGGAATATGAAATTAATATAACCCGGGGACAATTAGTAAAAATTCTTATACTTATACACCATTAAACGATATTGATGTTATTCATGCCAATCTCCATTTCAGCAGGATCACAATTTTTAAATTACACAAAATTTCTACTCAATTTATGCAAAATAAAAATTGAAAACCTCAATAAATTCATATGAACCTTTAATAATTTCCTTTGAAAAGTAATCTTTCAGTTACTTTTTATTATAATTATTATTATTTCATTAAGGAAAGATGTCAGTAAAAGTCTTCTACTTATTTTTTTTTTTTTTTGATTTATTTTCTATTTTTGGTTGCATTGTGTCTTTCATTTTTATTATTATTATTATTATTATTATTATTGTTTTTAATTAATTTTTAATTTTATTTTTCGGTTATTAAAAGAAATGAATAAAAATTTGATTCGAATTTGGCCAGTTGATGCAAATGCGAAGAAAAACAAAACAAAAAAAAACAAAAAAAAAAAAATTAAAACAAAAAAAGAAAAATTGAAAATTGAAAATTGAAATTTCTTGAAATTGCAATTCTTGTGTATGTGTGTATCTATGATTTTTGAGTTTTGTTGTATATTTAATTATTTTTTTTGTAGTGAATTCGCAAAAGAACGTGAAAAAGTAGAAAATAGACAAGAGTTTCTTAAACTTAGAAGACAACAACAACTAGAAAGAGAATTAAACGGCTATGTTGAATGGATGTAAAGCTGGTATAGTATTTAACCCTTAACCTCTTAACCTAAACACACATACATACAAACTCACACAAACACACATGAACACAATATATACATACATATACATTGAATTAATAAATTATGGAAAAAAAAAAACAAACATGTATGCAAATAAATCCTTAATTGTATTATTGTACTTATTATACCAGACACCACACAAGAATATTATTTAAGAATCAGATTCAGTTATAATACTTAGTGCAATTAAGCTATAGTTTAACCCAAGACGCACACACACGCACACATAAACACATACTTTTTTACAAAGTTCAAATTATTTAGCACAAGAGTTTCATTTTAAAAGTAAATTAAAAAGGTAAAAATCAAAATTATAAACTATAAAGAAAATAATAAAACACGGAGCGTTCCGTACCAGAGTGGGGTTTGTATGGGAGGTACTGTCCGTAGTGGGCCGATTTGACAGATTCCAACAAATGTACCGCGTCTACATCAGAAACTTATAGTGTCTAAATTTCAGTTCAATAGTCCAAAAAAAAAAAAACAAAAAAGTTTTTCAAATAAGAACCTGAATTTTAATGGTGGGTTTGTATGGGAGGTACTGTCCGTAGTGGGCCGATTTGACAGATTCCAACAAATGTACCGCGTCTACATCAGAAACTTATAGTGTCTAAATTTCAGTTCGATAGTAGGGTTTGTATGGGAGGTATCACCTTAGTAATAGGGTTCCGTTTGGTACTCTTTGAGTCCGGAATCCTAAAAAAGCAATAATATTGCCACAGAGGATATACATAAATCTTCAAATTAAATTTTCACTCGATGAAACATTTTGAAGTGTCGAACTTGGTATTTGTTTTTAGATGATTTTCGCGAAAATTCACATGAATTCAACCGAAGTATCTATTAAAAATTTTTACTGTTCAAGTGACGCAGAGTATATACATATTACAATACATGAGTAAATTAGAATGAATGAATGGAAGAGCATTTTTTTTTTCTTTGGAGATAAGTTTTTTACCTATAAAATTTACTGTTGAAGTGAAGTTTTTTCTGCTATTTTTGAATTTGCAAACATTTATGTGTTTGTGTGTTGTATATAGTTATATACTTATATTATACATACACACACACACACACACACACACACACACACACACACACACACTCATACTAGTTTGATTAAAATAATAATTTTGTTTGTTTTGTTTAAATAAAATAAATTTGTTGCACTCTTTCACAAAACACTAAATAAGTACAATATTTTCTTCTTTTCCCATCTATTTACTTACTAAACCCAACCCGATCCAACCTAAATCATCTTAAATTTTTATCCAAAAGTAACAAAGACAGTGTTCTATATTCTTCTAACATACTAATTATATTTATACGTATAATTGTTATTACTACTTCCATTCCATTTTTGTATTGCCACTTAAAAACTAAAAAGAAAAAAATGAGGAAAATGACTTAAATAAAAGAATACTTTTCATGGCCTTTACTCTTAATAATTTGTGTTTCTGTTTGTTAAAATTTTGATTTTTGATACAAGTGTATATCATGGTTTTTCCGTAAAGAACATATTTCTCATATGTTTTGATTTGATTTGATTAATGATATGATTAAACTAATCGTAATTTTTTAAACAATTTGCAGAAGAAGTGATATTGGCGGAAGAACGCACTACGGAGGAAGAGAAAATGCACATAATGGAGGGTTCGTAATATCAACAAAACAATGATATAATCATAATAATAATTACGACTATAAATAAGTTTAATATACAATAGCACATACATACAATAGTACATACGTATTATAAGGAAATTCAATAGACATATGATTGATTTTAGTAATTTAAATAAATTTAGGTAATTTCCAAAACGAATGGAAAATAAAGCCTACAGAGTATGTGACCTCTCTGTGAATAAAATAACGAAAAACCAGAAAAAAGTAGGGTAACTTCGGCCATTCCGAAGTTGTCATACTCTTCACATACTCCTAGAAAACGTTTTTGCCTACGTTCCTGTAATGGGGAGTCAAAGTCAGTACACATACTCTTACATCATTTCAACACTGAGATCTAAATATTTGTATGGGAGGTATACGATCCAATAACCCTAGGATCTTGAAATTTACATGTTTAGTGAATATAATAAGGGTCAGACACTTATAGTGAACCGATTCGGTTGATTCCGGTAAATAAACAGGATCTGTAGTAAAAAAAAGACTTCGTTCTCTTTAGCTCTCTAGCTCATAAACTGGGATTAGGTTGTATATATACAGATGGACAAATGGGCATGGCTCAATCAACTTGACTCGTCGAGCTGATCAAGAATATATATTTATATGCTTAATGGGGACTCCGATGTCTCCTACTCTCTTATACAAGCTTTATGAGAAACTTATAATATAATATGAGGGTCGCTCAATAAGTCCTTAGAAAACCCAAGAAATGGCACTCGTAGCATAGAATTTTTTAAGTTTAGTGTCGAAGTCTCAGTAATATCGACCACGTGGTTGCATTTATATTGTCAATTGAATCGGATTGTAAATACGCCATATTAAATTCAAATGGCTGAGAATTTCAATTGTAAATTGCTATGCAATAAAAAAGGATCCTCCATTGCATTGGAATAAGGATGATTCGGAGTTAGTTGCTGAACGTATACAACATGAATACTTTATTAATATGAATAAACCGAATGAAGTGACCTATGAGCATGGCTATCACTTGGGACAAGTCGACGGAGACAACATTTATATAAATAATCATCTGAAATTCATACTATCATATCATATGAACACAAAAGACAAAAATCGCGTTGTTGGCTTTGAAGTGGAAACCTCTTCTGTGAATTATAGTAAAAAGTGAAATTGAAAGGTGACTCCTACAATTTTTGAGACAGTGCAAGGTCTCAATTCGTCAATGCAAACTGTATTTCACCTAATCAGTGGAATGGAAAGATTCTAAGGTTAGCTGGGCATCACGTCGGGATATTTATTTGGCCATGCGTGATGTAAAAATCCATTGGTTTAGTAATATAAACTCATTTGTGGTGGTTTTCTTTTTATCAGGTACTCGTGTATTAACTATGATTATGATTCGCACATTACGGAGAGATATTTCAAGCTATAATACTGATGACAACATTGAGGATACCCTCGAAGAGACTGGCTGGATACTAAGCCATGGCGCTGTGTCCGTCCACCAAAGAACACACGTCTATTCTCCGCTGTCATTGGTAGCGGCATACAAATCTTCTTTATGGCTTTAATAACCATATTCTTTGCCTTATTGGGCATAATATCAAAATTTCAAATTTCCATTTTCATGACTTATTTCCAATTCTGTGGCGAAGATTGTCGACGGTGGTGGCGCAGTTTTATTGTGTCTGGTGGCTCAGCGGCTTATGTGTGTTTTATCTTATTTTTTACAAAATTCATACCGATGTTACTCTATTTGGGTTATACGGGTCTCATGGTTCTTACATTTTGGCTATTAACCGGAACAATTGGTTTCTTTGCCACTTACAGTTTTATACGTAAAATTTATGGTGCTGTCAAAATTGATTGATCAGATCACTTTAAAAATATTCTCATTTGTACATGATCTTGATCTTGATTAATAACTTAAAGGAATTAAGTCCCTTTTTCAAAAGAAAGAAATGAAGAGAAAACAAAACGCGATAAACAAAATCTTAAAGAAATCTTTTAAGCTACAAACTTCAGTATATTAGAAAAAATGGAGAAAAGTTAATTTCGTGTGCTCTTCAAGCACTAGTTTTTGCGTAAAAAGATCATCACTTAACCAAGGAAAGGCTTGATAAATACTATGAGGACTGTGTACCACCAATTTCAATGATTAAGAAGAGGTTTACTAAATTCTTTGTGGCGCAAGTGACGCCGAGCGTTGAATTCGATGTTTTCGGTGGAAATTCCAGTAATCGTCGATCGAAAATTGAAAGTGCGTGAGGTGGGTGAGAATGTAGGCATCTCAGTTGAGTGGGTACCACATTTACATGAATATTTATACATGAAAAAGCTGTTCGCGCGATGGCTGCCGCGATTGCATATTCTCAAGCATAAGCGCAACTGTGTGGCCACTTCAAAAAGGTATTCGGCGATGGTCAACCGCAAAGAAGTTATTGCGTCGTAGATGAAACATTGACTCTATCGACCTACAGGGCTACGGCTACCGTTTTTTAGGATTCACGCGGTGCCATTTACATCGAATACCTACCTAAAAAAATGAAAAACAATTACCGACGATTATTATTCATAGCTGTAGGACTGATTTGACATTGACTTGAAGCAAAAACCACCGCGTTTGGTGAAGAGAAAAGTGCTCTTCCACTATGATAAAACACGTGTGTAGTCACCATGGAAAAAATCCATAAATTAAGCTGCGAACTGCTACCCCACCCAGCCCTCTGCACCTATATCCTATTTTCAAACCTGAAGAGATGGTTTAGCGTTAAGATATTTAGGTCGTTTGAAGAGATCTTCACTTAAACCTTCCTTTTTAAGGAACTTTTTGGACGGTTAAAGAATTTGGAAAAAGAGATTATATTGAAATATAAAAAGAAAATTGCGACAAAAAACAACATTATTTTTCTATCGTTTACTAAGGACTTATTGATCGACGCTGATTCATAAATTTATAAAAAAGTAGTTGTGGAATCTCACGTAACTGTTCTCTTTTCTCTATTGTGAAAATTATTTAATTGTGGTTAAGGGACCTAATTTTGAATTTAAAAGGTTCAAGTTAAAAATAAAAACTAGAATGAATGTTATCTTTGACTATGCCGAATGTGATATATTCTTCAAGGGTTTTGTATGGGAGGTACCCTCCTAAGTGGTCCGATTCGCCTGGTTCTAATAAATGTACTGCGCCTATGTTGTAAACTTATAGTGTTGAAGTTTCAGTTCGATAGGACAAAAAACAAAAAAGGACATGAATTCAATGGGTGGTTTGTATGGGAGGTACCGCCCTAGTGGTCCGATTTGTTTGGTTCCGACAAATGTACTGCGTAGGACTAGTTTGCATACATACAGACGGACAGGCAGACAGACGCACATGGCTTAATCAATTCGTCTAATCGAGATGATTAAGAATATACAATATATACTTTATGTGGTCTCTTTTGTCTCCTTCTGTCTGTTACAAACTTCATGACACTTATAATACTATTCACTCCCGTGAGGAGTATAATAATAGAAACTATCGCCATTTGAATTCTTTCCAAAATCCTCTTGAATTGAAGGATTCACATTATACAAAAAATGTACTCGTATATATCAGACTCATATTATTATTATAATACAATTAATACCCAAAGTCCATAAAAATTTTAATATCCTAATTATTACTTTCTCTATCTATCTATCCATCTATCTATATGTTTTTTATATAATTAGCACGTAGAAGAAATGCAGCAAAACGAAAAAAGCTGAAAAGTTTGGGCAAATCCAAATCTACAGATACTGAAGAGGAGGAGGCCGAAGAAGATTACGGTGACGACGGTGGGTTCAAAAATTGTTTCTTTTTGTTTACCCTATTTATTTATGTTACGAAACATTATATATACGAGTTAAAGTATGTACAATACTAGTATGTATATATATATATAAATTTTTAATTTTTTTTTTTTGTGATGTTTTATTTTTTTTTTTTTTTGATTTTTTTATTATTTTTATCTAACGATTTCTACTCTCTTTTACTCTATATATGTGTTTTTATATACATATATATATCTAAGTATCTCAATGAATGTATTTTATGTATTTATGTCTATAATGTTTAAGTATTCATTGTATTACCAAATTTATTGGACGATAAAAGAAAGTTGAAATTATAATATAATATATATTATTGTGTCTCGACTCTGCTGAGGAGGTGCAACTAAAATTAGTTAAGTTAAATTCGCAAATAATTTTAATTAAGGAAAATTATCGACAGTGCAGAGAATAGAAGTTTGTAAGTTTTCAACTAATTGTACGAAAAACATGGGTCCTTTCTGTCCTTTCATTCATGACATGATTGATAAATGATCAGCTTTCTTAAAAAAATTAAAACACAAATTGATTCTTGATTCTGGAACTTTTGTTCCTCCTTCTGTTTTTGTTTCTGTTTCTGTTTCTATTTCTATTTTTTTGTTTTCTTAATGTTTTCGTTTTTGGAGTTTTCCTTTAAAATTCTTCTGAATTCTGGTTATATTGAATGCCTTTTTGATTTTAATTCTTCTTCTTAATTCAATTCTATCCTAACGCACATGTTCTCATTGATTTCGTTTACTTTCATTTCGTTTTATTTAGGTATTTACGTTGTTGTTTTTGTTGCCTTTTGAATTATTGAATCCCGAATCCAAACCCAAACCCAAATCCAATCCCAAACCCAAACCCAAACCCAAACTGAACGTATCGCATTAATAATAGAAGTTGTTTATTCAAATTTGGATTGTGTATTGTGTCGCGTGGCAATGACAATTTCTTCGAATGAGTTGTTTTAATAGTTTTTCCGATTTTTTTTTTCTTGTTTCTTTTCATCAATGAAATTTATATAAATATTTTCAACTAAAAACAAAAAAAAAAAATATGTCACAGAAAGTGGTGAAAAGGGCGAAAAAGGTAAATGATACGTTGATAACTTTCACTACTCACTACTACTCCCTACTAATTCTATGTTCGTTCACAATTATTAACAATTTTACTACTTATTGTTTTTATTAATTGTATTTATTTTTTTATTCTTCTCAATTACTCAATTTTTGCTTTAATAATTTTTTTAAAAAATTTTTTATGTATCTAAAAATTTCTAAACGTGCGCAAAAGCAGCTTCTTCTTCTTTGCCTTTATTGTTGTTCCTGTTGCTGTTGCTGTTGCTGTTGTTGTTGTTGTTGTTGTTGTTGTTGTTGTTATTCTGTTATTACACATTATTTACTTTATCATAATTATAATTAATATACAATAATATAACATCACAATATGTGCAATAATAACAATATAAAATGATCAACTGCATAAGTTCGTCTGAGTGAATGCGATCGCGATCTCACAAATGTGAATGAATATTCACCATTTGGCATACTAGACCGAGACATCATAACGAGCGAAGAGACAGATGAACTTGCTGGAACTCTTCTGCAGGCAGTCTTAGCTCTTGGAAAGGAACACAGGCGATACTGAGATTAAATCGGAATATTATTTGTATCTAAGTAATGCAGAGCCTTGAAGGATATACTAATTTGGACCAGACTTCGATCCCTAAGTAGGTCTAACCATCACACAGAAGAACCAATAGAAATTGCAGACTTAATACCAAAAAAAAAAAGCCTTAGAGTTTTTAATAAACTATAAATTTAAATTCTAGGAGAAGCTACAACGAGTAAAATACTAATGGAGAATTTCATAAACCACTGGTTAATTCAATTTTCTATAAACATAATGTATAATAGAGTTCCATGTACTACTCTTACAATGATTCATATTGATGGCTTTCCTTTCCTTTTGCCTTGACAAGTACTTTTTGTTTTAGCAATTTTTCTATTCTTATACGTACATTTAAATGCTGAGATTGATGTTCTCTGCTTGCGTACATCAATCGATTGATACAATCTACTATCTAAATACACACGTGTACTACAATAGTTTGAGCTATAAGACTTCTGTGATATGATTATAGGTTTCAAGTCCTTTTGTTTTTTATTCAATATGAATACATTTTTCGGCAAAGTCGAATGTCTAACGAATGTGGTGATGCTGTGCGTGCTACTCTTTAATGGACTGCGTCTATTGTACAATTTGCCGTCGTCACTGCTGCTGCCACCTATTTATCTGTCTATGGAATTTTTTTTTAAACTTCACCGATTTCAAATTTACTTATTGTATATATACAATATTTTCAATTTATTGTTCTTGTTATTGATTGTCTTGTTCTTGCTGTCGTCGCTGTTGAATGTTTGTTTTCATATTTAGAATTTGTGTTTTTAATTACAATACCAAATTAATATAATATTTATTTCTTACCTTATCTTATCTTTTCCTGTTTTCCTGTTTTCCCATTTCCCGTTTCCTGACTCCCTTCTTTTTTTTTTTTTTTTTTTTTTGTTTGGTTTGATTTGTTTTATAATGTTTTCTCTGTGCTTCAGTTTTGTGCCTTTTTGTGCTTTGTTTTGTTTGTGTTTTCGCTGAATGTACTAAATGTTTTTCTCGCCAAAAATTTAAATCAAATTAGAAAATAAAAAATTAATTTAAAGTTGCTTTGCTTCCACAATAAGAAACAAAAATATAAAAAAAATAATAAGTTTTTATATATAAATTTTTGATTCTCGTTTCTTTTAATGTTTCATTTAATGTGAACAAAAAATTAATGCTATAATTTTTTTTTGTATTTTAATTTCACAATTTTCAACAATCAAAACTAAAACCCCAACAAAAAATAATAATAACAAAAAATCAAAACAAAACAAAACTAAATTCTCATAATAAAAAATGTGTAAGTAAATTTTTAAGAAAAACTGTAACAAAAAAAAAACAAAAAATTCAATTCAATTCAATTCAATTTAAAAAATTAATTAATTACAATAATTAAAATTTCTCATTTCTCACCAAAAAAATATCAACTCTACTCAACTTAATTCAGTTCTATCAATTCAATTCAATTCAATTCAATACAATTCAATTCTATTCTATTTAGTTTAGTTCAATTCAGTTCAAATTTAGAAACAACTATCAATATATTTTTATCCTTCAACTACTTCTTCTACTTATGTACTTCTTTCACTTAGTACTTAGAAGTTACTTTTGTACTTTTGGTACTTAACATTATCAATTATCAATTGTAGTCACCGAAGAAGCTTTGCGACTTCGGTTTCCCCTTAACCGATAAATTACTACTTGTTACAAATTTCTCCATTTAGACTGCATATGATTTGAAATTAATCTATACACTCGAGTATCAATAATACTTAGTAACCTCATTACATTAGTTTACAATAGTTTTAAAATAAAAATAATAATGCACAATACAACCAATTAAGCCAAATAATAGAGAATTGAGAATTGAGAAAATTAAATCGAAAAATACTAATTTTCCTTCCATACTCGTACGAACTACATTCCACATTTTATATAAAAATAAAATGAATAATCCCTATAAGTATGTACGTGTAGAATATAGGTACATACGCGTCTCCTCATTGTAGAATAAACGTAATTAGAATCTGAAATTTTCCAAAACTTTTACATACTTCTTCGTTGCGATGATTTTGAGTTACAATACTTAAAAAAACCTACAAAATCTAAAACAAATAAACAAATAAAAACTTGTCCGCCCTTAGTACAAAAAAAAAAAAAAAAAAAAAAAAAATGAAATATTTTATTGTAGTGAGAAACTTGTAACTGAGACTATCTTCAATATACATAAGTATGAATGGGGGATTGGGGTTTGTGTGTTGACACTACGAGGGTTAGTAAATGAGTACAATAAGTACAATAATTCAAGAAACAAAGCGATATAATATAGAAAGTAAAGGATATTGGGACTTGAGATAAGATCTGTTCAGTTGATGAATACATTTTTTGCTTTTATAACTGACGAATTACATTCTAACAGAAAGGAATTGAAAAAAAGGAACGATCTCAAAGAATACGATTAATTATTCGTATAGTGACCAACTTAGGCATGGAACTTTTAAAAACATTGCTTAGGAATTTGTTCCCTCTGATTTCACTCAAAGAAAGTGGCTTCTTTGCATTAGTTTGCAAAAATAAAATAAAAATATAAACCATTGTATTTTGGTGGGGTTTATGTCGAAAAATAATATACATAATTTGTGAAATGTTGTAAAAGTCTCTCTCTTGTGAAAGAAAACAAAAATAAAAAAAAAAGAATATTTGTATGTATCAATAATCCTCTTCTATTATTGAAAGACCCTCGTAGTATCAATACTTGTACTTGTACTTCTATTTACAACTTTACAATCTATATCTATAAATAGTTCATTCTTCTATATAATTTAAGATTTTTATTTTATTTTGTGTGTGTTTTTTGTTTGATTAATTTAATTTTGCTAAACACATTTCAGTAATCTATATGCTCTCTTTCTCTCTATTGTAACTGTAACTGTAACTGTAACTGTAACTGTGAATTGTAGTACTTATCTACACGCCAAATACATACTACATGCATCCATAATACTACACGTAAAACTAGAAAACCCTTTCATAGAATTCAACTAACAAATAACAGCAGACATGAATTCAGAATCCATAACTTTGATTTCATCAAAAATATCAGGAAATGAAGTCAATTTAGATAAATATGATTGTAAAGAACTCAGCTTATAAATTGTTTTTGTTTGTTTGACAAAATGCTTCTGAATCTCCAAATTGAAAAAAATTACGGACTCAGGTAGATAAATTTTTGTGACAACTTTGATGATTATAATGAAGCACAAGGGGAACGGAACGGAAAAGATATAAAGTCCGTTTGAGTGGAGTTATGATTACAGACTTCCGTTAGAGTCAATTCAACAACAAAAATATTATTATTTAGTAGACCAAAGTTATCTGCAGTTGACCATGCTGCGGAAGCAGTTTTCCCCTGTGTTACAATATGATTTTTATGGAATTTGAGTTCTCTTATCTTCAGTAAGATTTCGATTGAATTGTTATAAATGTAAGTAAGCACATTTCGTGTCTAATACAAGATTGAATCAACGATTATGTACAATATAACGCATTTCAATACCGAAAACCCCTTATAGGAACTTTTAATTTTGTAATTAAGCCAATATTGTATATATTATAATGCACATTTACTGCAAGATTGTCCTATCTCAAAAAACAAAAATTTTTCAGTTAGTTATGCAGAAATATTCGTTATATAATGATGAATGATGTTGTGTAACAATTTCATGTTAATAACTTACATATTCTGCGGGTGAGAAGAGAATATTTTGAAGTGAAACTTCTTTACCGAAGGGGGGGCGTAAATCCAAAAAATATGAAACTGAAACTTATTTAGTCACCCTGTCTTCTTATTTGAATTTTGGTTTTGGTTTTTGTTCTGAATTTGACTTTATTTAGAATGTGTTTGTAATTATTCTGACAAGTCCTCGTCAGACTCAAATCACAAATTAAAAAAACTCTTAGTATATTTTTTATGATATTGTATTAAAATGCCTTTAACAACGAGTTGTGATACTGTTGACAATAGATCGGTAAGTCTCTCTTTCATACCTACCCCACCTTCTAAGCAATACTACTCTTATTTCTAAATTATTAAACCTACTTATATTACAAAAAGGGGCATTGTACATAATTGATTCTTGAATAAAACTAATTTATCAGCGGATTAGCTGAAGCTTAAAATCAAAAGGAATAAGTAAAGCTATGCCGAAGTTAATATATTCTACGTTAATATATATACGCTAATGTGACTGAGGATTCAAAAATATTTGGTTATTAATTTGAATTATGTCTAGGGTAGAGTCAGTATAAGTACATACAGCATTTCAACAGTGAGACTGAAATATTTGTATGGGAGCAATACGATTCAGTAATCCTAGGGTCTTGAAATGGGTAAGACAGTTCGATAACACAAAAAACAAAAAAGTTATTCTAATAGGAATATAAATTTCAATTTGGCTTTGTATGGGAGCTATACGATCCAGTAACTGTAGGGCCTTGAAACGTTTGGTGAGATTGGTTAGAAACAATAGTACAGAAAACAAAAATACCAACATTTTTATGAAACCCCCCATTAATATGAAAAATGAAATTGAATCAAATCTATCGGTTATACAATACATATATCTTGCTAATACACTCGCATACAGATCACATCCATATACATATTCACACGCATAGCCATTCGTACAGCCACGTAAAATCGCCTTCAATGTATTATATACTTATGTATATAGTAATTAAGATATCAACCGCTCAACATCTGTGTGTCCAATATGTTATTGTATATACAATAGTAAATACAAATTAGCGCACTTACTCATACCCATACATACACACATACAAATCTAACAAGGAACAAATTTTTGTATTACTCGTATTATTTTCTTGTTTTTCATTTTCATATATATATTGTATATATATGTATTTTTCTTTTGTTTTTTTTTTTCTTTTTTGTTTGGTATTCTATTCTATATTTATGTCGTTCGTTGTTGTTGAATTGAATTTTTCAGATCAAAAATCAATCAGAATACTTACAAAATTCAAGAAGAACATAACATTAACATAATATTTTATCTATCTGTTTTATCTCTCGATTTCTAAATTACTCCATTTCGAATGTCAGGCTATCTAAAATCACGTTCGAAACCGCAAGGCAGTTGTACTGGATTCTGGCGGGCAGAGAAGCGTTTTCGTTTCTGGATTCGGCACACCGTGAAGACGCAATGGTTCTATTGGTTCGTCATAGTATTGGTCTTTTTGAATACCGTGTGTGTTGCTGTCGAGCACTATGGACAACCGAAATTTCTAACTGAATTTCTGTGTAAGTACAATTAATGTACTACGAGTACTAAAGAAACATAATAAATATTGTGAAAGAATAAAATAGAGGTTTACTATTATACTTACTATGTATGTGTGTGTATGTATTTCAGATTATGCGGAATTCTCGTTTCTGGGCTTGTTCATGTCGGAGATGTTCATAAAAATGTATGCGTTGGGTCCACGCATCTATTTCGAATCGTCGTTCAATCGTTTCGATTGTGTTGTCATTAGTGGTTCGATATTCGAAGTTATTTGGTCTGAGGTGAAGGGCGGCTCTTTTGGGCTGTCTGTGCTGCGAGCATTGCGTCTATTGCGCATTTTCAAAGTGACCAAATATTGGTCATCGTTGCGAAATCTTGTGATTTCGCTATTGAACTCAATGAGATCGATTATATCATTGTTGTTTCTGTTGTTCTTGTTCATATTGATATTCGCGTTGCTTGGCATGCAACTATTTGGTGGACAATTTAATCTTCCAGGCGGCACTCCCGAAACCAATTTCAACACATTCCCAATTGCATTATTGACCGTATTCCAAATTTTAACCGGTGAGGATTGGAATGAAGTGATGTATCAGGGTATTATATCGCAAGGTGGCGCAAAGAAAGGAATGATATACTCTATGTAAGTTTTTTGTTTTTCTTTTTTTTTTTTTTTTTTGCTTTTCTTTTCGCTTGGTTAACTGGTTTTTTTTTTGTGTTTTTTTTTTTTTTAAATACAAATACACTCGCACACACTCACACAGACACACACACACACATATATATATATATATATGTAATTATTGTACTATAAAAATATAAATATTTTTTACTAATTAAAAATTAAAATTGATATGCATTTCTCCTCTTCAAAGTTCATCAAAGTCTTTCTTTATATTAAAAAGATAGCATACTTTTATATGTATGTTTATCTCTCTCTCTCTCTCTCTCTCTCTCTCTCTGTCTGTCTCTCTCTATTACTTTCTTTCGGTGGCTTTGTCTCTGTTTTTCTAACACTATTTCTATGCAATTCTTAGATACATATTATTTATACATATGCCGTTAGCATTCTATGTGTAGATAAATAGAATAATTCTCTCTGTGTATTACTTAATCTCTGTATGTGCTAAGGTTCTGTGCTTTCGTACTTGTACTTACCATATTATATAAATAGAATAGAATAGAATAGAATCCATAAGACTTAACGAAATGCAGAATATTTTTGATACTTGATACTATGTATCTATTTTCTTAGTTAAGTATATAGCCTATCCATAAGTGAACATACTCGTAACATATAAATTGTCAATGTTCATCAATAGTTTAATAATAATGTTTATAAATTGATATTCTGTGAATCAATTTAAGATTTGATTACAAAATTTGATTAGATCATTTGA
Organism: Amiota minor; assembly: GCA_037043295.1. Lineage (NCBI taxonomy): Eukaryota > Metazoa > Arthropoda > Insecta > Diptera > Drosophilidae > Amiota > Amiota minor. The sequence continues at coordinate 85,334 of JBAMAW010002586.1, forward strand.
AAGGAGATGAGCATAAGATTTGCTGTTTAAACCTTTTGTTAGACCACAGTTTTAATAAATTAGCTAATTTAATTAAGTCCCTCTGTCCGTTCGTATACTACTAGGCAGTATATAATTGTCAATGGGTGATGGATTGTTCTTAAGTTTCATACAGTATCTTCTACATATGTATGTATTTACAGTAAACAAATAGAAAATGTATAAAATATAGACTATGATTAACGGCGACCCCAAGGGGAACCCAAACATAAACAAAAATCCGTACGAAATGAAAACTGAAGGTAATAGGTTAAAAGGAGTGATTCTTAAATTTATCAAATGTGAAATATTGTTATAGGATCCATCCTACTGTACTAGTAAGTATATTCCAATTATAAGTAGTTGATAATCGATACGGTGGAAGTTATGATGGTCACTTTAGTGTTCCCTTTTGAGTTTATTAGTTTAGGTATATGATGACTGCTAGTCAATGCGGTGTTTTATAATAGTGAAAAAGTGTAAAAGTGAAATTCAATAACCCAAATTGTAGTAAAAATCCACACAACAGTATAATAATTATTGTTATTATTTACAATATAATTTTAGTTTTGGATATTTCTTTTTTAATTTCTTTTCCATGTCTCTTTTACTATGTACAATATGATTATCGTTTTACAACACTACATATTTGTCCTGCCTACGCTAGCGCCATCTTTCGTTCGAAATTAAAGCAGATTACCGAAATTTAGTGCTACTACTTTCCCTTACCGCCTTCATCCCTCTACATCCATCTCTAACTCTCTCCATACATATGTAAAATATATATGTACATACGTACAATACATAGTAGTTTATAAAATACATACGAGTACAATATAATATACAATATGTACATATACAGGTTTACATATCATTCTATAATACATAAAGCATATGTATATAGATTGATATATATACATATATATCTATTGTATATATACTATATGTATGCTATGATATTATATGATATGATATGATATGTATGTATGTATTTTACACATGTAAATATGTATGAATAAAACATGTAACAGTTTACAGTAGCAGGTAGCAGGTAGATCTTGAACGTCGAACCATTAATGTGTACAATCCAAAATAAAAATAAAAAAGAAAAAGAGATCGATCCCAAGCCAACGTAGTCTATTCAAAATAATAAAACGAAAACTTGGATTTCTTTTAATATATATCTCTCGATCTCGATCTCGATCTTAAAATTTTGTACAAATTCATTAAATGTACAAATCTTTAAGATCCACGATTTTATACTAAGTACAATACTAACCTATTGTATCTATGGCTATATCTTTTATAAGTTCATATCTTTTTGTTTTCAATATACATAATACTTACTAACCCTATGATATTAATATTAATGGTTAATGATTCTTTTATTACAATAGTTTTTTCAGAATCAAATAATCACCCACACATTCATTCATAATACTTGATGTTCATGCACATGTTAATCAAAAATTTTAATTATACAATATAATAATAATAATAATTACAATTACAATTACAATGCATACATTTCTCATGCTATATGTACTTAATCAAAATGTGTGTGTACCATATTTATCATCAAGTCTTGATGTCATATAAAAGTGTAATAACATATATATTAACTAAATCAGTTACACTTATAATGACAAAAAAAAAATATAGAAATTCTAGTTACAGAAATCAAGTGAATATGTTTTTTTTTTTTTTTTTTTTGCAGCTTTAGCAAATTTATTAATCCTAAAGAAAAAACCAAAACAAAAAAAAATACAAAGAAAGAAAAAGAAGATGTGATGTGTTTGATCTACTACATAACTTAGTAAAGTATAAACTTCTTCTATTTTCTTTTAAGTTCAATGGGAATTTATGGCATGACTAACGTTAACGAACAATTGAGAGCTTTAAAACAAAAACAAAAAAAAAACAACCAATCCATCTTTCTTCCTATTTGAAAGATCGATTTGACTCACACAATTTGTCAACTAAACTAAACATCATATTCATAAAATCAATCGTATATACTCGTACTACATATGTACATACATACCTGCAATAGTAACTCGCTACTGAAAAGTGACAGTGATAATGATATGTTCAGTGATAGCAGTATATTCTCTGATACTGTATCATATACATTATGATAAAATAAATTGTCATTTATTTGTCTTTCTCTTCAGTAGCGATCCATAATTTTCCTTTTATAATACATATACCTAACTTCAATTCTTGTATTATTATTATTTTATTTTGATTTTAAATAATTCATATCCAATTCTGATTCTAAATATGAAAATATCATCAAATTTATGGTTACATAAATAATATTAATAATAATCATAATATCTAAGAGTATTGTTTTTAAAATATTCTATTGTATAAAATATTATATATATACGAGTATCGTATACTACGCACAAATCGAGTTATTATTATTATTTTTTATTATCTCATAATGTAAGTAGTATATTAATTAATATACATTGATTTTCTTTTCTTTTTTTTTTTACTCCTAACTGTACCTAAGTATTCTGTGATCAAGATACTTTTACGTATACCTATATTAATATATAATACGCATATAGTAGCAAATGAAAATAACTGCATACATATATACATTACATTATTAGTAGTAATATTGGGCGTACAAATAGAAAATCGCCGTTTTTTTTTTATTTTCATAATTTGAAGCTTTATTATAAAAAACACGTTACATACTCAATCTCCAAAATAATTTCCATTACTAGCCACAACTTTTTCCCATTTTTATGGCAGCTTTTGAATTCCTCGTCGGAAAAATTCTTCGTCTTTTGACGCGATCCACGAATCAATCCAGTTATTGGCTTCTTCGAAAGAACGAAAGTGGTGTCCTGCCAGTTCATGCGTCATCAATCTGAATAAATAAAAATCAGAAGGGGCGATATCTGGAGAGTACGGCGGGTGGGGTAGGATGTCCCATTTCAAAGTTTCCAGGTATGTTTTCACTACCTTGGAAACATGTGGCCGAGCGTTGACATGTAGAAGTATCACCTTGTCGTGTCTTTCCGAGTATTGCGGGCGTTTTTCCTTCAACGCTCGATTCAAACGTATTATTTGAGTCCGATAGAGGGCTCCTGTGATGGTTTCCCCTGGTTTCAAGAGTTCGTAGTACACTACACCGAGCTGGTCCCACCAAATACACAGCATCAGCTTCGAGCCATGAATATTCGGTTTTGCGGTCGAACTTGATGTATGGCCGGGAAGCCCCCACGATTTTTTCCGCTTCGGGTTGTCATAGTGTTTCCACTTTTCATCGCCGGTCACGATGCGATGCAAAAAACCCTTTCTGTTTTGCCGTTGGAGGAGTTGTTCGCACATGCAAAGGCGCCGTTCGATGTCCCTCGGATTCAACTCGTACGGCACCCAATGTCCCAGTTTCTGGATTATTCCTAAGCTCTTTAGGCGATGAGAAACGGCTTGCTGAGTCACGCCCAATAAACTTGCAAGTTCCTGTTGCGTTCTACACGAATCTTCATCCAGCAAAGTCTCTAATTTTGCATCCTCGAACTTTTTAACGGGACCGGGACGTTCCTTGTCTTCCACGCCATTTTCGCCATTTTTAAACTTTTGAAACCATTCCCGACACGTTCTTTCACTAATATAGCTTTCACCATAAGTTTCTACAATCATTCGATGCGCCTGAGTAGCATTTTTTTCGAATGATATGCAAAAAGCAACACTTCCCGCAAATGGCCCTTTGAAGGCTCGAATTTTGCCATTTTCCAGGACAAAGCACAGTCAAAATACACAAGCGAGATTATTTAGAGTTATTGACCGATACCTCAGCTGGCTATGTAATGTTTCTGATCGTACTTATCGACCGATTAGCGGCGCTGGCGCCATCTATGGGGAAACGGCGGTTTTCTATTTGTACGCCCAATAGTTTTAATTGTGACATCAAGTCGAAAATAAATAGGCATATTTTGGGTACAAGGGAATTCATTGAAACGATTTATAAATAAGTTAGATATAATACAATAACATTTAAATACATTGTAATTTTTTCATTATACAAATGATGAGTGATGAGTGATGACTGATGAAAAAGAAAAAACTTTAACGTTCAGCAGACGTCTTCGCTGACTTTTTTCACTTATATTGTACATAATAATAATGAACCCAAAAAATAGTATGACCCCGCAATACTCAAATTATTTTACTGTACTCATGGAGTTACTTTGCTTCATTTGGATCCGGAAGGTGGCGCTGTTATCCAGATATAGATAGTTTTATGTCATTGTTATTGTTATAACATTTTTCCATTTGGCGCAAAATATATTGAACCGATTTTAATAATTTTTTTTTTAAAGAACAAATGAATCTTAAAGTTGCTTAGGTTATAATTAGATTATTAAAATATATTGTTCATTCACGTAAATTATTAATTACACATTTTGTAACAAAGCTTTTTAGAAGAAACACCCGATTCACGCATAGAGGGTGTAGCAACACACGCCGGACAACGCTAGTTGTGAATAAAATTGAATGTAAAATTTACATTTATTTGATTGCGATGACTAAAAATTAATCAAAAAAACCATCGAATTTCAATCAGCTTTTTCAATTGTCAAGAAAATTTGAGTGTTCTTAGTAGTTGCTTCAAATGTGTAATTTAATTTAATTTAATTTAATATATTGAAACAAGCATGTATATTCAAGACCCTGATATTACTAGGAGGGATTCCTCCTCACATACAAACCCATATTCAAATTCAGGTTCTTATCAAGAAGAACTTTTTTGTTTCTTGTATTATCAAACTGAAATTTGGCCTGAACTACATTCACCAGCCATGCAAATTTCATTAGCCTAGGATTATTGGATCCAGCTTAGCTTCCATTCAAACCCCGATTCAAATTCATGTTCTTATTATAAAAATTTTTTTGTTTTCTGAATAATCAAACTGAAATTTCGATACTACCCATATTTACTAGCTCTGTAACTTTTAAAACCTTAGGATTAGGTAGGTACATTCAAGTTCTTACAGGAATAACTTTCTGTTTTTGTATTATTAAACTGAAATTCGGACTCTTTGAGTTCCAGATCTATATTCACCAAATATGTTAATTTTAAGACCATGAGATTATCAGAAACCAAACCTCAAACCTCGATTCAAATTCAGGTTCTTATTAGGAAAACATTTTTGTTTTTTGAATTATCAAACTGCAATTTGTACACTTTGTACACTTTGAGTTCCAGATCTATATTCACCAACTATGTAAATTTCAAGGATTACCAGAAGGTGTACATCCCATAAAAACCCTGATTCAAATTCAGGTTCTTATCAGAAAAGCATATCTGCTTTTTGGAATATTAATCTGAAATTATGGCATTATTAAGGGTTGACCCATATTTACTAGCTTTATAAATTTCTACGCCCTAGGGTTGCTAAGAAGAGTACCTTCCATACAAACTCAGATTCAAATTCAAGAGAAAACTATTCAGTCAGCGTTTACCAAATAAACGAAAAAAGTCAGAGATTACTTCCGCTGCTCACGCCGATACTTAATGGGATAGTTCAGCTATTCGTATTTATGTATAAAAGGTATAAGTAACATCCACGTGACAGAGGAGAGCCAGTTATGACTTAACTAGACATTTAAAACTAGAATTTCTCCATAAAAAGTTTTTGGTGACGGGGACGGTTATCGTGTGGAATAACGTTATGTCTGAAAATTACAGTTTACTATATATTGTACAAAATGGTATAATGTGTATATCAAATATGGCGTCACACATGGCAACATTGAGCATTTGAATGGAGATTATATGGAGTGCTTCAGAAGTATCAGAATATTATAATTTATTAATTGATTCCGGTATAGTAAAGGGACATGTGAAAGTTCTATTTTCTATATACAATATACTTAAATAGATAAGACAAAACAAATCAATATGATTTTCTCTTCTGCTTGTGAACCGATTTTTAATTTTCCACCGGTGAAGTCGGAATTGTTGGATGAAATTTATCATATAGACCGTCAAATGTCTCAGATGATGTGTCAATATTAAAACAAAGTACAATAATATAATCGTCTGATTTTTTTTTTCAAAACTACAATATTTCAAGTGATACGCAATGTACTACAGTTTGTTTTATATAAATTAAAGGACTCTATAATACAATAATGCTGAGTACAAGGCCATGGAGTTGTGCATTGTTGTTCATTTGGTAAAAAAAAAAACTGGAATAATTACTGATGTATCTGTACTTTTGTCCTAAACAGAGGGCAGGTGGAAGCAAGAATAAAATTGAACTTAGGAATAACGATGGTGTTTCACTCCTAAAATATTCCTATAGAATACTACAAGTCCCAGTGTGCGTTGCTGAGCTAACGCTTTGTTCGTTTCTTAGATTTTAGAATATTAGCATTAAAATAAAATTAAAAAAAAAAAATATATAATATTTGAATTGCACAGGTCTAAATACATATGAGTATACTAGGTGTCCCGGCCTGCGTTGCGCGCCCTCCCTCACGTTGTTCGTTTGTTAAGTTTTTAAGAATCATAGTATTAAAATAAAATAAAATTTCCTCAGCTCCCCTACGTATATTAAAGTCGGTCCAGCTGTTCTTGAGTTAGAAATGGTGTTAATACACTCGACTTTGTATATTATTTTATATGTGTATTATTAACGAAAGCAAGTATGTTTTTGTGTTTGTTTGTTCTCTTTGTTTTCTTGCATGTTGTTTTCGTTGCGATAGAGAGCTATAGATTCGCGCCATCTATCGTTATACTGTAAAACATACAATAAACATGAAACAGAAACGGAGTTCTAAAGCAATCAGCTTTTTGTATTGGAGCATAATGATCTTACAGTAGAGTCAAAATAAATGCACAAAATACCTATATAAAAACTTGCGAGTTGCAACAAAGTGGATAGCATATAAACATTCCTTATGAAGAAACACATATATGTACATGCCAACTTTCATGCTGATTGACAAAACGGTGTCGGAGTTCAGCGCCGTTAAACTGAAATTCTAGACCTATTATATATATAATTGTGAATCTAAACCATTCTCAGATCCCCTTGAACACACACAAAAAATTTCATCAAAATCGGTCCAGTCGTTTAAGAGAAGTTCAGTGACATACACACTCACAGAAGAATTATATATATAAAGATGTGATCTCATATATACTTTTTTGATTTTTTAAAGGAAAGTATGTAGGATTCATTTGTTGTTTAAATAAAAGAAGAAATCATTAAAATAGTTTTAGTAGATTTTGTTAAAAAAAAAAAAGGTAACAAAATGTCAGTATTTCAAAAACATCGCTACCTACCGAGTCCAATGTGAATCCAAAACCATCACTCAGAAATACACAAAATTTCATCAAAATCGGTCCAGGAGAAAAGAATTTTATAGATAAAGATATGTAGTACATATTTATTATATAGTATGAGTCAGATCAGATCATTCAGTGTGTGATCTATTGTTGTTGTTATAAAAATATTGTAGTAAGTAGTGCAATATTTCGATGAAACAATAAATTTTGTGTTTAGTTCAGGACAAATGTACATATATAGTAGAGCAAAATATTGTGTAAGAACTTGGAAAGTTTTATTGGCTCACTGGACCAGGTTCCATAGTATGGGATATGTTTGGGTAGAGTTATCAAATTTGTACATATGGGGAGAAGGAGTATTTATGTACATACGTATGTATGTATGTTACTCGTACGAGGCGAAGTCTAACATTTCTTTTGTCATATCTTTTTTTTTTGTTTTGTTTTGTTTTTTGTATCAATTTTAGAAAATACCAAGTATTTAAAGTTAATACTTAATCAAAATTTGTGTAGTGTGCAAATCTATGTACAATATTACTTTTATTATTCATTCATTCATTCATGTCTATTTACTTATTTCCAATAGTTTTAAGAATCTTTAATTGTTACTCTTTGATTACTTACTACCGATAACTACCGATAACTGTAAGACTTACAATAAATACACTTCCGTGTATTTGAACAAACTTATATTACACACACACACGCACCCACACACACAAACACACACTTACAAATATTACTATTACTATTACTATACATAAAAGAATTCAAAATCAAATAGTGCTAAAAACAAGACAAACTAAAATTTGATGTAGTGAATGAATCTTGAACTCGTTATTTGATTTTATTTTGTATTTTGTTTTGTTTTGTTTTTTTTTTTTTGTCTCACAAAAATTTATGCTGCTGATGTTGCTGCCTCCGTCACTGGCGTTGTCGTTGTCGTTGCCGTTGCCGCTGCCACTGCCGCCTCTGTCACGTTCACATTCACCGTTAATAGATACTTTATCGTTTTGGTACTTTTCGGTAGTTATACATTGCTAAACGTGTTCTTGGCTATCGCTGTTGATAATTTAGCGAATGCCCAAGAATTGACTGCAGCCGAAGAGGAACAAGTCGAAGAGGATAAAGAGAAACAATTACAAGAACTTGAAAAAGAAATGGAAGCGCTACAAGGCGATGGTGTTCATCTGGAGAATGGTGATGGTGGCGGTGTTGTTGCTAGTAAAGCGAAAAGTAAAAAGAAAGAAGAAGAAAAGAAGGAGGAAGAAGAAGTTACGGAGGGTCCAAAACCCATGTTGCCATATTCATCTATGTTCATATTATCGCCGACAAATCCGTAAATATTTTTCTTTTACACAACCTAAAATCAAACAGTACAACAAATTCTAAGTATTGTACCTTACTTACAACATAATTATCTGAACAATCCTAAATAACTACTAACTATATGGTATACTATATACAATAATAATAAAGTATATAGGATTTAAGCATGACTTTATGTACTTATAATACTATATAATAATGGAAAACAGATTGCTTAGCAGGCTTAAAATTAAGTTATACTTATGTATATGTTAGTAAATATTGTAATATCTGTTTGTTAGTCTCTAATCTAAGTTATCGTATTTTCTTTCATTTTTCTATAATACAATATTTATTTTTATTTTAATTTTATTTTCATCTTTCACACCAATTTTTGCTTTTCTTGGGAAGAATAGCTTACTTACAAACATATCAGTTTGTCGCGTCCAAATGTCAGTTTAAGGCTCCCATCGCCTTCTAAGCTACTAAGTTATTAGACTGAAATTTTTATACGCCGTATAAGGATAATGTGTGTGTGTGTGTGTGTGTGTATAAGAGAGCTAGGGTTCTTCGTTTCTGCGCTGACAAATTTTCGTAATATTCATGTGAAATGCAAGGGAAATTTTTTGACAACAACCAAAATAAACATCATTCCTCAGTAGATGAAATTAAGTTTATTTATTCCAGATCACTTTATAATTTTGAACAAAGTTTACACATGCTCCTCCTAGTTTGCACTTTATTGGTTGAAATGGAATATAGAATATACATATGTATCACCAAGGACCAAGCAAGACATAGATTTGACAGACATACAAGATAAGTAGATAGACCATATTATTAGATGTCTGTGTCACACATGTTTGATGAAGGCCTTACACACAAATTACTGTGTCACATATGTATGTTTGTTATACAATTGTATTGAGTATGTGATGCGTGGTATGATGATATGAACTTGCAATCAATACAATTTAGTACAATTTAGTAGTAGGCGTATGGCAAAAATGGGTGTGAAAGGTAAAGGGGAAATTTGCAAATGTGAACCGCAGTTAATGTTTTGTCTGTTCTAGCTTTGTTTAATGCTTTTTAAAGCTACATATATGTATCTAGGTTTATTTTTTTTCTTTTTTTTTTTTGTTTGTTTTTTGTTTTTCGTTAGCAATGACTTTGTTGTACTGTGTATTATTTATTCCATAAGTATTTGGGCTTGGGTTATGGGTGATAATAGTAATAATAATAATAAGATTTATAAGTACTTATATGCATACATATTGCTATGTATTAATTTAAACTATTTATATACAATTATATGTATCTATTATGTATAGATGCATAGCTAACCAACTAACTAACTAACTAACTAATTATATTAACAAAAACAACAACAACTAACTAATATTATAAAACTAATGAAAATTCAATTTTTTAATCAATTTCTTTTCTTTTTTCCATTTTTATTCGTTTTTTACATTTTTTTTCTTTTCAAAAAACTCTTTTTTCAATTTCATTTCTTCTTCTATTTTCGGTTCGTTGATTCACTTAACAAACTTTTTTTTTTTTTTTTTCTGTATTGTGTTCAATCGATATCTCGATAACACAACCAATAACATAATTCGATCGATCAATCGATCGATCATCAAAAAACATCAATCAAAATCAATTTCACTCGCCATAATCATCATTGTTAATCATCGATGAATTTCACATCAATCAACAAAAAAAAAAAATTAAAAAAAAAAAAAAAAACCAAAACAAAACAACAATTTCACTGCAACAAAACAAAATCAAAATTGCTGTGCCGCACTACAACAACAACAACAACAATAACAATAACAACAACAACAACTACTACTACAACTGCAACTGCAACTGCAACTTAAAACAAACAAAAAAAACTTTAAATTAATTAAATTTTAATTTTGTTCTCAAACAATTGACAAATAAAAAATTAAAAATAAAAATATAACATCAAAATTAACAATCACCACTACCAACAAACCAACAAACCAACCAACCAAACAACCAACTTTGCATGCACACTTAACAATGACAACACCCGAAATCTGGTGATATCTATCACAAAAAATCGGATAAAATTATAAAAAATGTTAATCGATAACAAATCAAAAACAAATCAAAAAAAAAATAATCATTAACCAAAAACAATGCAATAAAAACCTTTGTAAAATTCAATGAAAAATAAACGAAATGAAATGAAATGAAATCAACAATCTGATCTGATCTGAATCTAATAAATATGAATCTCAAAAACCAATTCAATTCATCCAATACAAACAACTAAATACACAACAAAAAAAAAAAAAATAACAAAAACTATTCTCTCTTTAAATCAAATCCCCCCCAAAAAAAAAAAACAAAAAAAAAAACAAAACATCAAAAAACAAAAAATCTGAAATCTGCAACTGAAAACAAAAACTGTGTATAAAATATTGTAATTATTTTGGTTTTTTATATATTTACTATATTTATTGATACGATAAACGATAAACGATATACGATATACGATAAACGATAAACGATATACGATCACATACTTATACTAACCATATAATCACCGGATTGGTCAATTTGAAACTGACAGAATAAGACGCGGCGCCCATTGGGTTGTTAATCTGCCATATTTTGATTTCTTCATAATGGTCGTCATCTCATTGTCATCGATAGCGTTAGCGGCCGAAGATCCCGTTCGTGAGAATTCTTCACGAAATAAAATTCTAAACTATTTCGATTATGCATTTACGGGCGTATTTACAATAGAAATGTTACTGAAAATTGTAGATTTAGGTGTTATACTACATCCTGGCAGCTATTTAAGAGAATTCTGGAATATTATGGATGCTGTGGTCGTTATATGCGCTGCTGTTAGTTTCGGTTTCGATATGAGCGGTAGCAGTGCTGGCCAAAATCTCTCAACTATCAAATCATTGCGCGTCCTGCGTGTCCTGCGACCATTGAAGACCATTAAGCGTGTACCAAAATTGAAGGCCGTCTTCGATTGTGTCGTCAATTCATTGAAAAATGTTGTTAACATTCTAATCGTGTACATATTATTTCAATTTATATTTTCTGTTATTGGCGTCCAATTGTTTAATGGAAAATTTTTTTACTGTACGGACGAAAGTAAACACACTTCCGAAGAGTGCCAGTAAGTAAAGTCAATTATGATTTCAATGATTTACAATTCCTTTACTTTCATTTACTTTACTCCATCATATTTCTTATTTTTTATTGTAGTTTTTCATTTATAATTTAATTTTTTTTTTTTTAACTTTAAAATACATTTATTTCCCTTTTCTTGTCTTTTCTTTCATTTCGTAATTTCCATTTTCAGTTCTTTTAAAAAAAAACAAAAAACAAAATGGAAAAATCCAAACAAAAATTCTTATACAATTTCCTTTATTTGTGGTTTAGTTTACTTTTATATTCTTTTTTTTTTTTTTGAAATTTCAATCTGTTGTCTCTCCTCTCTCTCTCTCTCTATCTGTCTGTATCTGTCTACCTAACTTTACTATATCTATCTATCTATCTATCTATCTATCAATGTGTCTTTCTTCTCTCTATTTGTTTCTTATTGTTGTCCTTATTCAATTCAATACAATTCAATTCAATTTAATTCAATTTCTCCAATTTTATCCAAAACCAAATATATGTAAATGTATTGAAACATTTCAGAAAACTTTCACACTTGTTTTTTTTTCGCAATTTCTTCTAATTTCTGTCGTATTTGTATAAAATACTTTTAACTTACTAACTACAATATTTCTTTAACCATTTCGTTTCTTTCAAAAAACAAAGTTGTTTCCTCTCCCCTCAATAGAAAACAAACTAAATTTCATCACACACATACTAAATAATTACATACTTACATACAATAGATACATCCATACTAAATATTTAGATACAATACTTTTCATATTAACAGTAGCTCAGATCTAATAGAGTTTATGCTAATAATATTGTACAATAATATTGCTTAATAATGAAGAAGAGTTTCTTCAATCCAATCAACAAGACGAGTACCGTCTCGAATTGTGTTGTCAGAACTGGGCTCATCTTGTAAGTGGGGTGTGCTCGAATAGTTAGTGTCTTTTGTCTACCACGCACCCAACTTAAGAAACAACCAAAAATCCTAGATTTTTAACTCACACATTGTTAGTACCAATGTACATACTAAATATAATAGATGCATTTATACTTAGTCACAATATCAATATATCAACACAATAACAAAAATTTAGATAGATCTGCTAGTAGAACAAATCATTTTTACATATACTTAGTATATATTCTTACATAATAATCCATATCAATAGTACATACATATGTATACCACACACACACACTCTCTCTCTCTCTCTCTCTCTGTCTGTCTCTCTTTCTCTCTCTCTCTCTCTCTCTCTCTCTCTGTCTCTCTGTCTCTCAATGTATGTATAGTCAAAATTTAGATAATGTGTTGTAATACAGAATGATCGATCGATCGATCAATGAATGGGTAAGTGAGTGTTAACTACAACAAAATATGGTATTTAATTCTATTATGACAATTTGAAACGAGTGTTACAGTCTGACGAACTCGGAGCACATCTTATTCTTATAGATGATCATCATCATCATCATCATCATCATAATAATGAAGCAACTTTTGTCAATAGGATCATCTGACCTACTTACTATACTTGTATTCGTCAAGTCATCTATTAATTCTCTATTTATGCAATCAGTGGCGGATTCACCAGTACGCTGAACAGGCTGGAGCCTAGGGCGGCAGATTTTCAGCGCTTCATATTTGGGGTAAAAATTATGTCTTATTGAAATTAAAAAAGATTCATTTTTCTACAACTAAAAGTAGATAGATCCACACAACCAATTCGACATGTGTAAACATAATTTAATTCAGGGTAAATACATTTCGCCCCTTTATGGATAACTTGTATCCCAATAAAAACTGCATTTCATTTCTGATGATAAAATGAGTGAATTGTCATCATCAAATCATATGACAAAAGTTCTTTTCTTGGAAGAAATGTATTCTAATGAATTAAAGATTATCTAAAATCTATCTTAATCTAAGAAAAGCTAAGCTCTTTTATCCATAGAACTAATAAACAAGATTTCATAAGACGATATAATTGATGATTTTGCAAATAAAAAATCGCGGAAAAAGAAGATATTGTAAAGCTTTCATAACTTAATTAATTGAATTTCATCGTCGTCGTCAACATCAGACGGATTGTTAGCATATAATTGAATATATTGTTTTTAAATTCAAAGTAAGCACTGAGTGTACGTAGTATTTGGCATACCGGAATACCTTACCCTGCCATATTATCAGAAAAATACTCAAAAACTATTTCGTGTGCAATCCTAGCTATATCGGTTGTATTATTGTACAAAAATAATCTAGGAATTGGCAATCAATTATACTACTTGCGGGAACAAGGAGGTGTAATTAGGACGAAATAGTTATATTTATCATTAACGAAAACATTGTAATTCATATGATTGTAAAGTTGGCTATCTGAATTTTATAGGACGGTAGGGGCCGCAAAATTTGGATAGCCTACTGGCGGAAAAAGTGTAAAACCGCCACTGTATGTATTTATTGGATTCATTAAACTCTAAATGCATATTTAAATGTTATCGTGGAATAATATGATGAACAGATGTGAGAAAATGCTAGTTACTGCTCACTTCAGAGCCACCCATTTAAGCTGGGATATAATTTAAGTTTAAAGTCTAAATAACTCCTTGATATATAGATACAGATGCAGGACACTCAAGATAAAATAAATATGCGACTGCAAGGCATAAGCGTAGTTTTTAGTTAATACAGAATGATAAATCAAGTTTAGATTGATTGATACTCGTAAGTACCATACCATACGATAGTACAACTAATTAACAATGATCAATCAGTCCAGTTCATTCCAATTTCAATTTCAATTAAATTTTCCTTCAACTCTTCTTGTTTGTTGATCTTGTTTGGTCAGCTGGATATGAGTACGAGTATGTATCTTTCTTATTAAATAATACAATAAAAAAAAAGTATCTTTTTCTCTTACTATTGTACTATGAATTTTATTTACTTCCGAATTTCTTCAATTCATGAGGGACCTTTTCATGATCTGTATGTATGTATGTATTTATGTAATGAAAATAAATTAATTTCTAAATCAAATTACAGGAAAGAAACGAAATCTATTATACTTACTTGTATTATATTATATATATACAATATGCTCGTATTTCCCAATTCAAATTGCAATTATTCATTTCAAGATCATCTCAAGATCTGCATTATGGTGTGTATAATTAAAACATACCTACATATTGACAAATGTCTTATCTGGACCCAACAAATTTTTTCCGTTTCTATCTTATCTATTTCCATGTATTTTATGTTTTATTGTGTTGTTTTTCTTTTACTTTTAAATATCATAAAAATAAAAAAAAAAAATTAAAAAAAAATTAAAAATGGTGCACAGATTTTACAGAATGTAAGAGTAGCATTTTAAAGTTTCCCGCATTGTTTATCTGCCTGATGATTGATGAGATTGATCTTCAATAGATTACATCTCTCGGATCATGCACGTGAACATTGCTTATGTGTAAATCAGTCAACCAACTAATCAACCAAATTTACTTTACAATTACCAAAACTACTAACTCAACAAAGCTTAAATGCTGTAGTACTTAATTACCAGCTGTCCTATCCTTTCAGTTCAGTTCAGTTCACTTCAGTTCGGTTCAGTTCGGTTCAGTTCGGTTCAGTTCATTTCAATTCAGTTTAGTTCTATTCAATTTAGTTCCGTTCGTTCGCTTGTTAACTTGTTCTTTCGTCTTAACCCTGTTTGATTCCTGTTCAATTCTCAAAAATTAATCAGTTTAGTTGACTTGAATTCCTTTCACAAAATTATTCGAAGTATGTATTCTTAAAATCTTGTCTTTTTTTTTTTTTTTTGCTCTTTCGCATTTTGTCATTGTATTTCCTCTGTCTGTCTCTCTCTCTCTCGCTCTGTTGCCCTCTCTTTAGTTTTCTCTGTCTCTCGAAAGTTTTTGTACTTATACTGTGTTTAGGTAAAAGAAGTTCTACAAGTAATATTTTTTTTTTTATCGAATGTGATCGAACTTCCTTTAAAATGCCAAAGAGTCCATATTACTGCCAGAAGATTTCTTAATACGCTTCATAAAAATTCTAACAAAATTTCAATAATTAGTAATTTGGCTCAAACAAACAATCAATTCAATTCAATTCAACGATTCGACTTGCAGAAAATTCTCAATAATGGAATGGATTCTCAAGCCTATCTCATGATTACGTTTCTGTTTCTGTTTCCGTTTCCGTTTATGTTTTTCATTCTTTGTGTTTCCTTTCCATTCCATTCAAAGTCAATGTCAATGTCAATTTGTACTTGTATTTATATATACTTACTAAAAATCAAATCAAGTGAAATCTTTTTTTATCTTTATACAATATCTATCTATTTATCTACTATTGTCATTATACTACAATAGAGTTGAACCTTGATTATCCGAGCTCATTAAGAAAAAAAACGATCTGAAATGATGTGACCAATGGTAGTTTTCCGAGAATCCTAACACTACACTACACTACTAACTGGCCTTTATTGCCTGAGTCAATATTTATTATTTTTTCCGTATTTATAAGGTCTGATTTTTCGTTTTTCAACTCTTGAGTCTTGTACAATATGAGTAAGGAACATTATAATGAAACCCATAAACAAGCCAATGCGTAAATGTAAATCTGTCTCTCGGTTAATAGACGTGAATAATGAATTATGTTTAATAGTGGCAAATCAATGTAATAGAGTTTAATACAGATGTGATCCGCTCCGGTCCGGTCCGGTCAGGTCCGATTCGATTCGATGCATTCGATTCCATCCGAATAATTGAGGTTCAACTGTTATTGTACATTTTATTATTGTTATTGCTGTGCTTTCTTCTATATGAAAAAAAAAAAAAAAAATGTATTCGCTCCATTCGTTTATTGTTATTGTAAGTTATGTTCTTGAAAAGCAAAGAAACAAACAAAAACAACAACAAAATAAGAGTATTCGAAACACATAATTACATTTCAAATTACAGTCAGTTTACTCTTTAAAGATTGTTTTACTTATAGAAAGTTAGAAGAGTAAAACAATTCAACAATTCGCTTATGATCAATTTACAATATTATTGTACTTATGCTTGCTTAATGTCCTTCACTCACATTTTATCTACAATATTATCAATTACATATCAATTATTGTATAAATATGAAAAAGGCATTTGATCTGCGAGAGAATGTATTCATTTTTTGATAAAAATCACTGAAACTGAGTTAGTGGATCTACGAGTATTAAGCTATCAATATGGGAAATCGTGACAAACAAATGACAAACTTAATTTGTATTTGAGTATCAAGAAGAACTTAGAATCGAGCATCGGCAACTCATAATTTCAGATTTAAAAATGATTAGTTTGATTTACAATAGTTTGTCACATCATCAATCATCATTCAAACAGTTTTGAAGATATCGAACTGAAATCTGGTACAGGACACAGTTAAGATATCGGGCATGGATTTTTCATCGTTCACCGAAATTGATTTGGATTACGATTACCTAGAACTTAGTAATAACACTACGAGTATTCGATCTAATAGAAATACAATTTAGCTTATTATGTTATGTGTGTGAAGGACAAACAAAAAATTATAATAATTTCTTCGGTGGCATTCGAAGTTAAGATATTTTTTTTTTTGAATTTGTTCATATTGCGCTTAACTTAGTTTTAGAAAATATCTACTATTCAATTTATGTGTACATTTACATATGTCAATTATATTATACAACTTATTATTGTAGCTGCCATTTACTCAATTAGGTCTAAAATTCGTCAATAGTTACCACAACCATAACCATAACCATAACCATAGCCATAATAATAATAATAATAATAATAGTAATGTCCATATAGACAATACAAATAGTATGTTATATTCAACATAGATATTGGCGTAGCATGCTTTGAGATCAGAAGATATTGGTATCTGGTAAATACTAATTATGTATTTACATTCATACAGACACGTACGTATGTAGAAAAATATTGACACAAATTTAGAAATATGGTAGATGTTTTCGGTATTTGATATTCGATATTTGATATTTGATTCTTGACCCACTTGTGTCCCATTTTTTGGAATTTTCGGATTTACCATCGATATTCGTAGTACTTATGCTAGACATACATATGTACGTACTCCTACATTGGATAGGCATGATATGCGTTCGTTTTGCAATGATCTCTGCTCTGGTTCAGAGTATTATGTGGCAAACACAATGATATATGTATTTTTAAAAATCAAATCACGTCACATTGAAACCGATGCAACTGAAGAACATGTATTAATATCTACTTATTACAATATAATTACTGTTATACTTACATACTTGTATAATCCTGTATGTTGCTCCGATACTCCGATACTCCGATAGTTGAAAGCTCATATCATGCATTGTTTTCAAGGAAAATGTACTGTTACTTATTTATCGCATTTGGTACTATTGAAAGAGAAAATTTCTAACAAGAAACTAAAAAAAAAAAAAAACGAAAAACGAAAAACAAAAACCTTCTACTTCCTACGCCAAGCAAAATTCTCGTAAATATCGAAAAAAAAAATACAATAAAAAATATTAATATTTTTTGTTCTTTCCATTTTATTTATTTTTCTCTCTCTCTCTCTCTCTCTCACTCCTCCTTTTCACACACACCCACACAACCAACCACACCCCACATACTGTCTAATGAAACGGTATTATTATTGGACTTATTGAATTCGAAACATCCAAATTAATTTCCAGCGAGTTTCCTTTCCATTCTACTTACAATATAATTCTTCGAAATCTTCATTCAATCAAAAACCAAACTACTAACTCACTCTCACTATCTCTCCCTCTCTCTCTCTCTCTCTCTCTCTCCCTCTCTCTTTCTCTCTATCTATCTGTCTCACAGACTCTTTTTCTCTTTCTATAATTTTTTTTACCCCCATTCCCAAATTATTCTTTAAAACTAAACTCAAATTGAATTCATAAAATTTGTTTCCCCTCGGAATGATCAGATGCAGATCGAGCTTACTTACTACATACATAGACACACGTATATATAATAGAATATATACATATATAGGTGTGAAATTCCAAAATATGAATTCCATTCAAAAATAAACATTTTTCTTGAACACATTGTAGTAACCAAATGAAATACAATAATAATAATAATAATAATAATAATAATATGAATAATCATAATGAAAATGATAATGTTAATAATAATAATAATAAAAGTAATAAAAATAATACTGCCAGGTTTACATAGATACACACAGACACACACACACACACACACAGTTAGAGGAGTATCAAGAAAACAAAAACATATTAACTTTTTGTAATTCTCGATTTTGTAACATTTGCTATTTTCCTTACGCCTAACAATGATTTCTTTAAACAAAAACTCGAATGCATTTGCTATATTATAAACTCACTACTATACAATTTTCTATATTTATTTATCTAAATACTATCTTACTAAACTTAGTAAACCATATAATTTTTTTTTATCAATTTATCATAAACTCGAATACATGCAATATGTTTTTATTTTCCAATTTATGAATAAATAATAACCATCGTTTTTCCCATAACACAACACCATATTAAGACACACACACACACACACACACACACATACACACCTCAGTCTTCTTCTGAGTCTCCTCATTCTACTCAGTCACCAATCTGTATCACAATATTACTTATGGATACCATGATCATCACCATCATCATCATCATCATCATCATCAACATCATCATCATTAACATTAAAATAATTACAATATTATTCAACCATAGATGGTATTGTACGATGAGTACCATTGATTGATTATGGGAGGTCTTTCAAGGACCTTGCAACGAGTATGTGACCATACCATACCATACCATACCATACTCTCTCCTCAGTGTCTTTAAATGGAATCTCATTATTTTCTTTTTGTAATTTTTATAAATAATACATAAATCAATTATTTGTTTATTATTTAATATTTAATTATTATGTGTGTTTTGAAATTGAATTTTTATTTTTATTCTTTATGTTCTTTTATTTTCTGTTTCTTTTTCTTTTTCTTTTCCTTTTCATTTGAATATCTTTATATTTCCATGTATCCAAAAAAAAAAAACATTTTTTAAAAATTATACTAATATATGCAACAAAACCAATCAACTTCACCAATTGAAAAAAATCAAAAAAAAAAAAAAAACAAATAAAAAAATCGTGTCCTGGGTTCTGTTGATCCAATAATCCAACCAATCTTGAAGGGGTTCTTACTTCAAGTACGAAGAGGACGAATTGCTTCCAAAACAAGAGGCGCGTATCTGGAAGCCGCGCAGCTTCCACTACGACAATGTTGCCGCTGCCATGCTGACACTTTTTGCAGTACAAACCGGCGAGGGATGGCCACTGTAAGCTAAACCCAACTTTAGTTTTATTTCACTCAAATACACAATTTACACAAATTTGTACATATGTCAATGTCAATGATGACCTTATGAACTTGTTTTAACAATCAATCAATTTATTCTAAAAAATCCAAATTCTTTTTTGTTAATTTTTTTCTAATTTTTATTACAATTATTTTAATTTTATGATTTGCATTTGGAATAAATTTTATTCAAAATCAAAAATGAAAAAAAAAAAAAAATCGGAAATTCCAACAAAAAAAAAAAAACAATACAACAATATTATGCAACAACAACGTGATGATGAACTACAACAACGACAACAACAATAACTGCGATAACATCACATCGACATCTATAGAGTCCTACAACACTCAATGGCTGCCACATATGAAGATAGGGGTCCAATCCAAAATTTCCGGATCGAAATGTCCATATTTTATATTGTATATTTTATTGTATTTCCATTCTTCTTCGTAAACATTTTCGTGGCCTTGATTATCATCACATTTCAAGAGCAAGGCGAAGCTGAGTTACAAGACGGTGAAATTGATAAGAATCAGGTGAGCCATAGATCAGATTTTAGATTTCAGATATTGTTTGTTGTGTCGTATTGTATTTTATTACTACAACAACTAACCACTATATACTTAGCTACACATACTAAGTACTTACCATACATACCAGTATGCAACTAAGATACTCTAAGTATCGTACTTCAGTATCTACAAGTATCCATAGAAAACATCTATAACACACTTCTCTACTAAAGTACTACTACTGCTACTGCTACTGCTACTAAGTATTACTACTGCTAAGTACTACTACTACTACTACTACTACTACTACTATTACTACTACTACTACTACATTTACTAGTAACTCTGCCTATATCTGTGCCTATTTTCCTGAGATCATTTTTCTGAACTCAATCTAAAAACTTAATCTATTGATAGTATACTAGTATACTAGTTACTAGTAATATATACTTTTTGTACTTAGTGGATATACAATAAATTCTCTATTCCAAACAAAACTTACACGCCTACACACAGTCAAACCCAAAGTAGTACTAAATATAATTCTATACTATAGGTATACACACTTACTAAACCGTCCAATAGTTTTTTTTTAATCTTAAATTCAACTAGGCAAATTATTAACCAAATTTTACTATTCCTGATGAATTAAAAGAATGAAATTCTTCTCGCTTAGACTAAAATATAGTCTATCTTAAGTTGTAGACACTTGAAAAAGATGCCGCTTAGAGAATAGCGAATATTATCCATCTATTATTCTTATCTACGCATTATACTTGGCTATATCTACTGCATCATACATAGTACATATGTACGTGTATTTCACAAAATTTAATATAAATGTTGAACATTTTCCGGAAGTTTATAATTTCAAGAAAAAATATATGAAATGATTTATTTTTTACGTATCCATTAATAGTGCTATGAGTAAAAACTTATCTATTAAGGGGTTCAGTAAAAACAACACAAATAAAAGAATTAAAATAAAACCAGTAATAATAATAATAATAACAATAATAATAATAATATAGAGAGGTATACACAAAGTCGGGCACAGGTTTGTAATAACTACTTATCTATCATAAATCAATGTAGCAATTTAATGAAATTTTTTTAATATACAATACTTACTAATGCTTTCTCATCAAACATATTATTGAAACTACTTACTCATTAAACTTTTCCAAAACTTTGCCTTATCATTTACACATTACTTATATTACTTATATATTGTATACTTGACCCTTATGATCTGATGATGGTAAAATTATAATCGTGTCTATGGGAAAAAAATTAACCTCGGCTAGAATGAACAAATAAGTTTTTCTTATATGAAACAGGAATTTGAATAGAGGTCTGTATGGGAGCTATACGATTCAGTAATCCTAGGATTTTATAATAAACATAATTGGTAGATATAGATCAGAGATTTCTAGTATCCAAATTTCAGTTCAATAATACAAAAACAAAAAAAACAAAAAAAAAAAACCAAGAACTTGAATTTGAATCGGGGTTTGTTCCCATAGCTATACGATTCAGTAATCCTAGAGTCATGTGAGTAACATAACATTGCATTGTTAGATTTATAGTGTCCCAATTTCAGTTCGAAAATGCAAAGAACATGAATTTGATTGTCTGATTCAGCTGGTTCCGACAAATGTCTGACTGCGTCTGCTAAAAAGAAGAGTTCGTGCAAAATTTCACAACAAAGGCTACGATCTTACTAATTATAATAGTTATTTGTATTATACTAAAATAATGGTGTTAAGAAGTGGTTTTGATTATCCAAAATATTTAGAAAAACTACAAATAGCATGTAGAGAATTATTAAATGAACGTAGATGAGGTAAAGTTATTCAATTTAAAATTGTTTTTTGGGGACTTCAAACTAACAAATCTAATTGTTCTAAAGCAATAAGTACTTACTACTCGTACATATTTCCATTGTGTAAAGGATGACAACAAAGTTAATGACTTTTTCTTCCTTTTTATTTATTAAATTTTATATTTTATTATTCGTTTGTACTGAAAATTTTCAAAATCCTGCATGCCTCAACACCGATACACAAACATACATAAGTATTCTTCAATTCCGTTGAACATGTTGTGTTTTAAGGAACGCCACACCCTATCCAGTTACATGAGATCCATAAACATAATTATGCCTTTTTTTTTATATATATATATTTCAACTCCATTTACTTACTTTCACATTTAGGTAATTCGATTTCACTTAAATTCACAATAAATTAACATTTACAATAAAATATAATTAACATATATAGACGTGTAGACCTAAGAATATGTGAATTGTAGAGATATTGTACTATTGTATATACAAATATCTCTATACGTTTGTATGTCTCTATTTTTGTTAGCAAAATATTAAAATGCATTGAATTTTTCATTACAGAAATCATGCATAGACTTTACAATAGGTGCACGTCCCTTAGAACGTTATATGCCCAAAAATCGGAATACCTTCAAATACAAGGTTTGGCGTATTGTGGTATCAACGCCTTTCGAATATTTCATAATGATGCTAATTGTGTTCAATACTTTATTATTAATGATGAAGGTAAGTTAACTCTCATAATCCAATAATTTGTATGATATTCTATAAATTCTTTACATTCTTCGTTATTTTTTAAACCATTTAAGACCATTGGGCTTCTACGAGTCTACTCTTAAAAACTTGTTAATGCCCAACTTGCATAGAAAAACATCTTGTAAAATTTCATAACCAAAATTTAGTACAAGTATATTTATTAGTTCGATGTTACAATATTTAAAATGTATTACATTTTCTTTTATTTTATTTATTAGAACTAAGATTATAATTACAAATTATAACATAGTATTTAATATGAGCAATAGCGACTGAGGCCTTCAGCTCAGGGGAAAGTTAAGAAGGAAAGGACGAAATTAGAAAAGTACAGGACCATACTTGCCTTCAGCGGGAACCGAACCTGCGACTCTTGGGATGTCAGCCCAGCGCACTAACCCTCTGAGCCAACGAGCCAGTCTTAAAATATATTACAATTAATCTTTAATTATCCGAATGGGACAAATTAAATATCGTCTTCCTCAGCTTTTAACTGTTCGATTTTTTTCGGTCCCGGATATTTGTAGTTTTCTAAAAAACTCTAACAAAATCACATTGCCTATCTCTCATCCTAATTTCTTTAATTGCATTTCACTGAATTTTACTCATGAGTCAAGACCATATTTTTGAATTTGATGATCCATAATTACTATATGCATTTAGGTATGACTATAGTGTTGTATTGTCTACACAGTACGAAGTTCATATTTCAAGTTTGTGCGACAACTTTTATACAATGCACAGTTTTTTACTTTGGAATCGAATAGAGAAGACTCCCCATAAACATTAATAATAATCAAATAATATACATAATTATAAGAATGCCAAATGCAGTCGTTATCACCTGTTATTGTTAGGAAATCACCGTAATTCATGAAAGTAATTAGCACAAAAAATATTTATATCATCCTGTATTTTCCTTATTGGGATTATGAAATGGAGGCAAAATTTATTTATTTATTATAAAACTAAGATTATAATTATAAATTATAACTTAGATTTACTACGAGCAATAGCGACAAAGGCCTTCAGCTCGGAAAGCTATTTGAATAATACAATAATATTAATTAAATATTTATAATATACAAAATTAATACAACTAAACTATTTATACTTATGATTAGGATATAATAAAATAGTGTTTGGTATATAAAGATTAGAAATAAAAAAATACAATGGGTGACTTAGATTAAATTGTATAAATTAGATGTTTTTAAGAATTGTAAAATGAGTTTAATATTTTGAGGCGTAGGGTTGGAAAGGATGGAAAGGGGATCTGTATTTGAGAAATATAAACTACGTATTGGTTGGGTTTTTGGGCATTCAACTAGAATATGATTGAGAGTTGAACTTTCAATACAGGAACAAATGGGGTTCGGTGGTGATGGGATGAACAAGTGTCCATGGGATAGTTTGGTATGACCTAGGCGAAGTCTTAAAAATTTTATCATGTCCAGTCTTCTGAATTCATCAGGAAGGGCTGGAAGGAAAGTTTTAGCTGAAAGTTTGTTGTGATGGAGGCAAAATAATACATATTATCTGTTTACAACAGTGATTTCTATTTCCTCAGGCATTCTTCCACCATAAAGGTTTCACAAAATGTGAAATGTATGCTTAATATAGGTAGTCTCCAGTACAAATTCCTATAGCATACAACAATTAAAGTTAAAGTTGATAACAATGGCCTAATATCATTCACTACTTTATGTTAGGGGCCTTGAGTAGTCGAGTCTGCGTTCCTGATACCTTTGAAAGGCTGCAACTTCTGCATTATTGCCTTCAGCCACTTAGCTGTCCACATGTTTCGATGAGTGATGGACAGACGAGCTGATATGGATAAATAAATTCTTATCAGAATGTTAGAAATGCAATGTAAGAGTAATTGGCAATCAGAAATAGAATTTGTACAGAATAAGGGTTTATTTTTAGAGTGATTTTTATATAGCTATACTTATATTATATGTATATGTATGGTCGGCTTTATCGATGTTAATATCCTTAACTGTCTATAAACTGTAACTCTAATTTATTATTGAACAATTTCGCAGTATCATAATCAAGGTGAGATGTACGAGAAATCACTAAAATATATCAACATGGGATTCACAGGCATGTTCAGTGTTGAGACTGTACTCAAAATAATCGGATTTGGTGTTAAGGTAAGTACCTCCTCCTCTATGCTTATTTTTTATTTACATATTTTATATAATTATTTTATTATCGTTTTTACTTTCGGTGCTTTGACAAGTTCCTCATGCATACGATTATGTACTTATTATAAAATGCAATAATAAGAAAAGAAACACATTGAGACACATTATTATTTAGAGTATCTTAAAACAAGGATGGACGCCTACGTCTCAGACGTAAGCATATGTCTGACTATTTGATATCCCGTGGCTTTAAATCGTTTTGAAGTAAAAAAAAAAAGAAAGGCAATTGATGGTTATATTTTTGGGATCGTGGGATTGAGGAATGACGGTGAACGAATCACATGAGATACGATACATACGATTTTGGATGGCTTTTACTCTTGAGTTCTATAAGAAGCCAAATTTGGCTTGGTCTAAAGCAGGAGATCTGATGAACGGACATAAAGACTGATGAGGACATAGGGGTTAGGGGAGTGTTGTTGTGTTGACCAAGAATAAATATACTTTTGGGTATCAGGGTGTTTTCTCATTTGCTAGTTATTATTGTAGATATATAGTAGTCGTATAAGAATACAAATGTAAATATACAATACAATACAATAGAATCATGTATTTAAAAAGAAGTTGAATTTGAATGTTTAAAGTTCTTGTTAGAAACATGTACATGATCGTAGTATTGCTTCTGAAGATTTACATAATTAACCTTTTGTTAATTCTGTGTTTTTATAGAATTTTTTTAAGGATCCATGGAATATTTTCGATCTGATAACAGTGCTGGGTAGCATTGTGGATGCACTTTGGATGGAATTCGGGGTAATTATCTTTTTGCTGTGTATAAATGTGAATTGCTTTTATTTCCTTTCAAATCAAGTCAAAGTTTTATCGTTTATCTATTATTCTGTTATTTATTTAGGCTGTTTACGCTATATAATTAACTATCCATACTATGTACAATACTTATAACTTATTTTTTAACATATACTAAATAAAACATTTATACGTGCTCTTAGCCAATTTCTTTTTAAAATGATAATAATAATACTAATGATAATAATAATAATAATAAAAAATGTATGAAAGATATAGAATGGATTTGGATCTTGTATTGTTTGTACAAGCAAATCCGAATTCCACGCTCCAAATCAGTGCTTTATATTGTACTTATTCTACACTTACATACATATATTATTTATTAATTATGAAATAATTGACAAAGTTATTTACAATACGAAATTCGCATTTAAAAATTCCCTTAAGGTTTTATTTAAGAAGAAGTTTCATAGGAAGATGTTTATACAATATGTATTATTATTATTTCTATTTTTCTTTTATTTTGAAGATTGAAGAGCTTAAAGAAATATTGGATGACATTTAATATAATTTTAAGATAATTAATTCATAGACATGAGAAATATACGAGTAGTATTTCTTTTCATTACAAGATGAAAGGCCAATTTAAAGCAAGAACAACACAAGAGAAACAAAAATTCTAAAATGAATAAAGAAATTAATTCAATATTAATAACATTTTTCCTATATTTCCTAAACCAACTATATATTTTTATAAAATAAACTTACTTATACCATATACTTATTACTATATTGTATGTATATCTTAAGAGTGCATATTTTATTATTTTTGTACCCTTCACACAACAGATAAAAATGTATCCACTCCAATGAAAATGAGAAGTACTCATTGATTGATCATTTTATGTAAATACAAATAACTAAGTTTGTTATAAAATTTGTAACCAAAAAAAGCACTTTTCAACAAAAGCAACAACAACAACAACAACAACTAAACATCAAGAAGAAGTTCGCCAAATTCTATGATATTCACTAAATATTATACACACATCCCCACGTAATCACTAAACACTATGTATACCCTCGATTCACCGATCCGCCGATCGATCATAAATTTCTAACAAAACAAATATATCTACGAGAAATACAATAGTTTTTGTAGTTTTATAATATAATACAAAAGTAACAGTAACGGATTTCAAAATTATGATATAAATCTCTAATTGTAATGCTCGATTTATGTTGTCCATCCTATCGTCCTTCCGGGCGCTTCTTTTCGGAAAATTATTGTATACCAATTGTGAGTATACGAAAGAACCCAAACCTGCTTAATATACAAAGTTGATTATAATGAACTGGTCCTTGAAACTATCAACATGCTTGTAGGTCCATTTAATTAAACTACTTAGCTACTCAAATTCAAATCATCATCATCTATCTGTCTGACCTGTCCTGTCCTGTCCTTGTCTTACCTATTGTATAATAACCATAAATCGTTGAAATTACAAATAAATTTGGATTGATTGAAAATATAACCATTACAATATAGTGAAAAGATTATTAAGCTCCCTTATAACATAGCAAGATTTAACACATACATATGTATGTATTTCTATGTATTGTATTTATTATAAGATACAAAGCATATTAAGCATATTATTGTTATTATTAAAAACCAGACTAGGTCGATTGTAAGTATATTGTGAACTTACGAGTTAAGGCTATAAAATAATAAGATTGATGCCTGTGAGCATATTTGTTAGGTTCGCTGGAAGCGGGTCTTGAAAAAGTAAGCGGAAATTATAATAATACAATTTTTCTTTTATTTTTTTGATCAATTGCCAATTGGCAATTATCATATGAATTTTAAACTACTGGAACTTATCTTTGAATTTAAGCAACTTGCAAAGAATGTAATCCCCCTCACATACTTATATCACACTTGTACCAGCGCTTTTCCCACTCCTCGAAGCACATCTGATAAGCGCTTTTTGGTCATCTTTGTAAATCTCCGTCCATTCAAGTTCCTTTTCAATTTTGGGTACAGGAAATAGTCACAGAGGGCCAAGTCCGGTGAATATGGTAGCTGAAGCATTATTACGGTTCTGCATTTGCCCAAAATATCACAAACAATCAATAACGTGTGAGCTGGCGCATTATCGTGGTGCAATATCCAAGTCTTATTGTTCCACAATTTCGGGAGTTTTCTTTATATCGCTTCACGCAAGTGGCGCATAACTTCAAGATAATATTCCCTTTTGACCGTACGACTTCCTGACAATAACTCATGATACCCTTCATATTTGACTGAACTTGGAGTGCTTTTCTGGCTCTTCTAGCCAGTTCCATTGGGAGGATTGGGCTTTGGTTTCGCCGTCAGAGTCATATATGTTACCCATGTCTCATCACCAGTTATGACTCTTTTGAGCAAATTACGATCGTCGTTGATCCTTGTCGATGTTCACGCGACGGTTGTTTTGGTCAAAAGTTAGTAATTTTGGAGCAAACTGTGCTGCACACGTTTCATGCCCAAAACATACGAAAAAATTTGATGGCATGCGTCAAGCGATATGCCATCATCCTCAGGAGCTTCTCTAACAGCGACGATTCTCCAAAACCGTCTTCTTCACTGCTTCAACGGTTTCGTCAGTTATTGGCGTTCTGGGGCGTTCAGAGCAGTCCTCTTTAACGACATATTCTCGGCCTTCTGCGAAGAGCACGCATAAGAATGGATTCAAGCAGACCTATAATGTGTGCAATAGAAGTCTGCATAAATGCATTCGTATGCCATTTTGGATGCATTCATGCAGACCTCTATACTCTACTCAAAGGGCAATTGCTAAAATTGGTGAATTTGCAAGGAATGAGATGTAAGACAATGAAAATTTGACATAATAAATTGTCTAACCATTTTAAATACACACCTCAGATTACAATATCTGTGGGGACAATCTGGTTCATACTAAACCAAAACATATCGATATTAGACCGATGCCTTATTCGCACCATATCCTAGTACCATACATATGGCCAGTATTCCAATATGCTTAAGATCAAATCTATAGAAAGAACAGTTTAAAATACTAAACATGTATGTATGTCTGAATTTGATTCAGTCTCTTTATTTTATAGCCACACCACGTTCTATATATATGATCTGATCTTGTTATCTTATTGTAATAGTAATAGTACAATATTTCTTAATTTAACCACAAACTGCATCCGTTACTGATACCAACAATCAATCAATCAATCAACAAATGTATACTACTTGTAAATGATCCTACAATATATTAATAAAAATATTTTATTTGAAATTTGATCTAGACAATCTCTCAACTGTGGAGTTTGTGTGTTTATCTAATCGTCCCCCTCCGCCACCCTCACCACCACAGGTTATGTGTGAAGGGTTCGAACCAGAGAATCGGTCCATTCGATTTTCCAGTTTTATTTATTGTTACTTCAGTTCGGCTTTCTTTCACTTGATCTCTATCATTCTTTTCTTTTAAGTTTCTATCTTTCTTTATTTCTTTCTATTAAGTTGTATTTCAAAAAAAAAAAAAAAATGAAAAAATCTTTGTAAAAATATATATAAAATGAAAACAACCATTGAATGAATACAAAATTAATAATCGTATTTCTTTTTAATTTCCTTTTTCATATTTATTTGTGTACGAATACGAAAACCAAATACGAAATGGGGTCTCAAAATAAAAAAAAAAATAAAAAAAAAAAAAAAATGATAATAAAAAAAAAAAACAAACACACATACTTATACACACACTCACACACACACAATATTCTTAAACAAATGAAAAAACACTGCATTGCAAATACTTAAAATTATTTTGTTTTCATTTTCTTTTGCAAAACTTCCATTACCACAACAACAACAACAAACACAACAATCATTGAATATGACAAACAAACAAAAAATAAACAAAAACAATAAAAAAAAAAAATGTTGCCAAAAAATGACATTAATTATAAAATAACACATTTTTTACTCCTCACTTCTAAATATGTTCGAATTTGATTCGAATGTTTCTTCACCACACACACACACGCACACCAATACATATGCAACAACACCCACATCCACACCCATATATAATATAATTGTTTACTGATGATGATGATGATGATGATGATTATATGACGATGGTGATTGGGATCGTTATCGTGATCGTGATCGTGATCTTGATCCATCTAACCATCATTCTATCTATATGTGTATACACATTATTTTATATATAACAAACAAAAACAAAACCAACATCATCATGAACAACAACAACAACAACAACAACAACATTTACAACATTTACAACAACAAAAATCAAAAAACCAACAAAACTACCAAAAAAAAAAAAAAAAAAAAAAATTCAAACCAAACCAAATCAAATCAAACACCAACAGCACGATGTAAGTACAAAAACACAATTACAATTTACACTTGAACATAATTGAAACCTACTAACTTACTTACTTACAATATACTTATACCCAATTGTATAATCTGATTCAAAATACCCAGCTACTTACTTACCTAACCAACTTATTTATCCATTACTTACCCACTTACCCACTTACTTATTTATCTATTAATACTACTTATTATTAATTACTGCTATCAATTACTATTAATTACTTCAGTCAATTACAATTATTAATTGCTATCAATTATTAATACTGTTGATGTTCTTTTTTTTTACTTTGTTTTTGTTTTTTTAATTTCATTATTTTCAATTAAATATTCTTAAAATATTTATTATTAATCTATCTGTCTGTCTCTGTCTTTGTATACTTGAAATTATTGTACGTACTTGTTTTATACCCATTACAATTACATATGTACATACGGAATATATACTATATAGCATGTCTATATGCTATGACAGAGTTTCCTAAACTTAATCGTAAATTAAGGGATTCAAAATTCAAAAATCTCACTAGCAAGTGATATTCATTGACTACTAAGTACTCACATTATACACTATATGGTAATTTTACCAATGTCCCAAGTCATCCGTAAGAATTGTTAGGCGGAACAAAGTTTAAGAAGCTCTGTTTTCATCATATGTTCTGGTGTCATTAGATATGCCATACACTGTTGTATTTTTGTACTCGACTCGTAAATATAAAAGATACATACAAAATCTATGCACTCTACGCTCGCTAACTTGAACTACTTAATTACAATCAGCACTAGCATACAGTACATAATTTTCAGGTATTAAACACGCTTCATGGTGCATATACTCTGGCTCCATCGAATAATCGGACAAGGGTTGTGATTATAATGTTTATAATAAAATGGGTAAATCTATATATATAAAAGAAAGTCGTGTTAGTTACACTATTTATAACTCAAGAATGGCTGAACCGATTTGGCTGAAAATTGGTGGGGAGGTAGCTTAGAACCAGGAGACGGACATAGGATAGGATAGGTTTTTTTTCGTCCATCCGTCTGTCCATCCCCATACAAGAAACATTTTGATTTGTATGGCAGCTATACGATCCAGTAATCCCACGATCTTGAAATTTGGATGGTTCGTCGCTATACATCAGAAACTTATATTGTCGAAATTTCAGTTTGATCGGACCACTAGGGAGGGTACGTCCCATACAAACCCAATTTTAAAATTCAGGTTCTTATTCGAAAAACTTTTCTGTTTTTTGTTCTATCGAAATGGAATTTAGATACTATAAGGTTTTGATATGGGCGCGGTACATTTGTTGGAATCGGTCAAATCGAACCACTAGGGGGAGTACCTCCCATACAAAACTCAATCCGGTATGGAATCCTCCGTGAACGAGTCTGACTCGGACTTGGCCCATTTTTGTTTTAATAACTGAGCACGCACAGGTGACGTAGCAACGCAGGCCGGGTAACGCTACTTCATAAATCTATATATATAAAAGAAAGTCGTGTTAGTTACGCCACTTATAACTCAAGAATGGCTGAACCGATTTGGCTGAAAATTGGTGGGGAGGTAGCTTAGAACCAGGAGACGGACATAGGATAGGATAGGTTTTTTTTCGTCCGTCCATCAAGTTCATTCATTCCTTTGCTTTATGTTGCTAGGCAGAAAACAGTATATAAGAGACTTCAATATTGGAGATGCTTGTAATAAATAGTACATCTGCTTAATGCTTTATGTTGCTAGGCAGAAAGCAGTATATAAGAGACTTCATTATTAGAGATACTTTTATTAGTACATCTGTTTAATGTTTTATGTTGCTAGGGAGAAAGCAGTATATAAGAGACTTTATTATTGGATATTCTTGCTATTTGTAGATTTCAAATTTAATATGCCGTATGTTAGTATGAATGTATGCAGTATATAAACGAAATTAACGAATAGTGGTGGCTAATTTTTCGTTTAAAGTCTTATAATTCTTAAACGATTTTTAACCAATTTGGCTTAAGTAGTGGATTGAGAGCAGATGAATGCATACTTACCTGGCGTAGGGACTACCGTGATCACGAAGGCGGTTTCCCCAGGGTGAGGCTTGGCCATTGCACTTCGGTTGAGTTGACCCCTGCGATTATTCCTAATGAGAATAACTCGTGCGTGTAATTTTTGGTAGCCGGGAATGGCGTACGCGCCGTCCCGACTTTAAAAGATACATAATTGAATGCAATTTTATGTTAATAGTTAATGCTGAAATCATAATAAACTGAGTTGAAATTAAGAGAACAAGGAATCATGGTTTCATATTTAAGAACTTGAAGTACAACCACTTGAATGTTTTATACATAGTAGAATTAAAGACGGGTAATGCAGAGTTAAGGAATTTCGACAAAGTAACCTTAATATTGTATTGTATTTGTGTGGAAATTAAACCATACATGCTTTCACCCTTTCTGAATACAACAACAATCATGCCTTTCAAGCAACTTTTTTATGGGCGCTACCTCTTCCAGTAATCAGAGAAATCTGATTTTAACATACCAGATAGTTAAACCTATTAGATCGATAGCTGGTTTGTATGGCAGCTATACGATCCAGTTATCCCACTATCTTGAAATTTGGATGGTTGGTGGCTATACATCAGAAACTTATATTGTCGAAATTTCAGTTTGATCGGACCATACAAACCCCCATTAATATTCAGGTTCTTATTGGAAAAACTTTTCTGTTTTTTGTTCTATCGAACTGAAATTAAGACACATTAAGGTTTTGATATGGGCGCGGTACATTTGTTGGAATCAGTCAAATCGGACCACTAGGGGAGTACCTCCCATACAAAACTCAATCCGGTACGGAATCCTCCGTGAACGAGTCTGACTCAGACTTGGCCCATTTTTGTTTTAATAACTGAGCATGAACAGGGGACGTAGCAACGCAGGCCGGGTAACGCTACTTCATAAATAAATCATATTTGTTGTTCTTGAATTGGAACTAATTTTATTAAATTTTGAATATACTATTACAGTTTCTAAGAACTAAAGTAATGTAATATACCAATTTAATTCTAACTAACTTAGACCTTGATTATTCGATAGCCTAAATCTTTCATTGGTAAGGTTACACAGATCAAGAACACCAAAAAAAAAAGAAAAACTGATTGATAGTCAGATAAACAGACGAACGGACATCAGATAGTCTAGAGGGTTGAAATTTTCAGAGAATGTGTAGTTCAATCCGGGCATCAGCAACAAATACTAAAATTAAAATATTTTCGAAAACTTAAAGGGTTCCCAATACAAGAAACATTTTGGTTTGTATGGCAGCTATACGATCCACGATCTTGAAATTTGGATGGTTGGTGGCTATACATCAGAAACTTATATTGTCGAAATTTCAGTTTGATCGGACCAAACAAACCCCCATTAATATTCAGGTTCTTATTAGAAAAACTTCTCTGTTTTTTGTTCTATCGAACTGAAAT
The DNA here is from genome assembly GCA_037043295.1 of Amiota minor. NCBI lineage: Eukaryota > Metazoa > Arthropoda > Insecta > Diptera > Drosophilidae > Amiota > Amiota minor. The sequence goes on from JBAMAW010002586.1 coordinate 119,533, forward strand.
TTAGACACTATAAGTTTTTAACATAGATGCGGTAAATTTTAAAGTTGGAATCAGTCAAATCGGACCACTAGGAAGAGTACCTCCCATACAAACCCCTCCGTGTACGAGTCTCACTTGCACTTGGCCCATTTCTTTTTTTTTTTTAATAACTGGGCACGCACAGGGGACGTAGCAACGCACGCCGGGTAAGGCTAGTTTCTTATAAAAACGAAATTTTTTTTAGTGTATATTTATTGTTATATTACAAAAACAAAAACAAAAACAATAAAGCAAGAATAACGGAAAAATTCATGATAATAACATAAAAGTCATTTCTAAGTGCGCAACGAATAATCGGACACTAAATTTAACTACAAAAAAAAAAAGTTATAAAAATTAAAAATTAATATTTTGTCGCATAGTCTTTAGCTTTCAAGAGTGCTTGTAATCGTCTTGGCATTGATGCTACCAATTTTTTGCATAATTCAGGCTGAATAGAATGCCATGCCTGCATCAATCCATCTTTTCAGTCTGCCAATGAGTTGAATTTTTTTCGGTACACTCGCCTACCAAGTTCTTCCCACAGATGTTCAATAACATTGAGATCCGGACTCTGGGCAGGTGTCTGCAGCAGTTTGGGGCAGTTATAGATCAACCAAAGCTTTCCTACTTCCGAAGTATGCTTGGGATCATTATCTTGGTAAAATGCAAAGTTACTTAGAATGTTTAGTTTTTCTGCACTTCTGTTATAAAATGTTGAGGTAGACAAATTTATCCATTCTACCATCTATGAAATGCAAATTACTGGACATACAGCCCAAAACCATTATAGAGCCACCTCCATGCTTAAAAGTGGTCTTGGTGTTTTTGGGTAAAAGGTCTTCGTTTGGCTTCCTCCAAACATACACCTTGCCATCTGATCCATGCAAATTAAATTTGCTTGCATTAGTAAAAAGAACTTTAAATTAAAAGTTAGAAATGTTTTTAAGATAAAACGTAATGATTTACCGTATTCCAAAAATCTTCCTGCTTCAACAAATATTCTTTCGCAAATTTCACTCTTAAAGCTTTGTTCTTCTGGCTTATAAATGGTTTCTTCTTTGCCACTCTTCCATGATAATCTTCTTTGTGTAATGTGTTGCGAATTGTATTTAAGCAAACATCTTTTCCACTCATCTTTTTCACAGAAGTTTGCAAATCCTTAGCGGTTTTAAAGGGATCTTGTTTTACTTCCCTCAGAATTGATCGCTCCTCTATATATACTAAGTATTTTACCCTGCCCATTTCTACTTTTGTAATGCAATCTTTGCTCATTTTGATATCTGTTTATGATATCGTGGACAGTAGATTTCCTTTTTCCAACAATTTCAGCAATTTCTCTTAGTGTTTTCCCTTCACCATTTAATTTTACAATCAATTGCCTTATTTCCAACGATGCTTGTTTACCATTTGGAGCCATTTCAAAACAATACTTCTAAATTGCAACTTCTTGTTATCAAATGCGAATATGAAGTAAAAGCAAACAGCAAATATCAACAAAGAGTACATTTCTACAGAATAACGGTAGTTTCTTCTCTCATTCTTCATTTGTCCGATTATTCGTTGCGCACTTAGAAATTACTTTTTTTGTTATTATCATGAATTTTTCCGTTATTCTTGCTTTATTGTTTTTGTTTTTGTTTTTGTTGTTGTTATTAAAGATCAGATGTTGGATAATAAATATACACAAAAAAAAAATTTCGTTTTTATAAGAAATTTACCCATTTTATTATAAAAATTATAATGACAACCTTTGTCCGATTATTCGATGGAGCCAGAGTATTTTAAGAAATACAATATATTTTATGAAATAAAAACTGATTTTTGCCTTCTGTTTTTTAATTGTTCTCGTAGCTGCGTGCCCAATCGCGAAACAATTGCTATGTTCCTTTTTCTTTACTTTTTGTTGTGGGCCATTCAATAGCCCAATGTACCCAAATGTGTTATAAATACCAGTCTATACTTGAATAAAAGCATTCCGTATACCATGGTCTGGCTAGACAACTAGTATTTATATATGATATTAATGGATCGTTGTTTTTTTCAGGGAAACTTTAACATAGTCTTGAGAGTATTTCTGTAAAGTTTAGTTCGGATCCATTCAATTTATCAATAATCTTCAGTTTTATAAGAAAAAAACAACAAAAATATTAATTTTTGAGAAAAATGTAAACAATAAACTAATGGAACCTCATGCAGGCAATTATACACATTTTATTTTATATCAACTGATTTTTTTTTTTTAATTTTTGCCGAAAATCCCTTATTTTATATTAACACCAATATCACAGACATGTTTTCTATTTATTTGTGAACATGGGTATTGGAAATATTATTTCATTTATGCTGATTTTTACCTCAAAGTAAACATTCCATAGTGAGGGATCAGATTTTGGCAGCCTCCCCTTCTCCAAGAACCACAAATTTTCTTTCGGATTGAAGTCTGGACTCTAGACCGGTCACTTTAACAAAAATGATGATTATGTCAGTTAAAAATTGAAAAAGTCCATAAAAAAACATATAGCAATACATAGGGGTCGGGCCAGGCCATGGTCTAGCAAATCCACAATACAAATTCGATATGCCAATATCTCCACTGCTATTTAATATTTTTTATTGAGGCTAACCTGAAATCTCATGGCTATAGTTAAATTCTTTCATTTCAATAGTAAAAAAAAAAAACAAAAAACTGTTTCTTAAGAACAAGAATTTTAATGGAGGTTTGTGCGGGAGGTTCCCTCTCAAGTGGTCCGTTCAAACTAAAACCAACTAGCCAAATTTCAAGATCGTGGGATTACTGGATCGTATAGCTGCCATACAAACCAAAAAGTTTTTTGTATGGGGACCCCTTTAAGTTTTTGAAAATATTTTAGTTTTAGTATTTGTTGCTGATGCCCGGATAGAACAACATATTCTGTGAAAATTTCAACACTCTAGCTTTACGGCTCATGAGATATGACCCGAGAACGGACGGACAACGAAGTCTCTGCAATAGAGTTCTGTTTGGAACCCTTTAGGTACGGAATCCTAAGAAGATCTGGCCGAACCATGCTGTCTACGTAAGGGTTAAAAATGTTAATTGCTTCGAATAAAGTAACTCGCTTATAATGTTCATGTTGAACGGACTTATCCAACGCCTCATTTATAAATGCAGCTTTTTTAGCCAAATTTACTCCTCCTCAACATTTTCGATCAGATGTGCAAAATTGAAATCTTTCCAAACGTCATTTCCACTTTACGATGTCCAAATGTTTTTAAAGTCCAACGCACCGAAAACTCTGGAAATTCATCCAGATAAAAATGGTCACTGCGTGCTTTTTAATTCCACAAATTAAAGACTTGGCCACAACATTTTTCTTTTTTTTTTTGTACTAGAAAATTTATACTGGCTCTATATTTAATGTCTTCAAGTTGAGCTTAATGCCTCTGTCGCTATAGCTTAATATACATACATAAGTATGTACAAATTATGTATATGCAATTTAGAAATTGCACTGGAATTTCTTGCAGCCTATGCTTCACAGCATTTTATTGTGGTGCCAATTTTTTGGAATTAATTAAAAGGTACATACACATCCAAAAATTATAGAACATTTCACTTATGGAGTGACTAGTCGAACTCGCTCACGAGGGACTTCGTTTCAAAAACTTTCATCCGTCTGTCAGCCAACGGTTTTTTTTTTTTTTTGCTATCCCAATGTAGCCATCAAAATTGCTCAACACAACATAATCACCAACTTCTTAGTAGCAGAAGTTACCTGGTGTTCAAGTCAGCAAGCGTACGTAAGTAGTATGTACTACTTATATGCATTGCCTCCATATTCTACTCAATATATACATAAAAATATGAGTAGGAAATACACAAATACTTATTATATAGACAAAAGTACAATTGACATCAAATACTTACTACATAACACTGCTTAACTATAGCAATAGTCCAATAACCTAATGATCCAATAACTTTATATTATTGTATCTATATCTATATCTATACATATTATAAAACAAAGTCGCTTTTTTCCTATATTCGCTTAAATCTTTAAAACTACGCAACGTATTTTGATGCGGTTTTATTTAATAGATAGAGTGATTGAAGAGGAAGATTTATATTTATAATAACATCCATTAAATAGTGGAGAAATACTGTTATTTTCACTATACATGTACCTATAAGCCTATCTTTAAAATTAATGTAGTTGGTATAGTATTATAATTCATGGAAAAAGCATTTACTGTCACTACAATATTCCAGCTTCTCATTATACACAGCAAAGTCTGATTATTACTATCAAGAAATTAGAAAGTCATGTCTGGAAGACGTCGTCGTTCGAACATAGGTCGTAGTACAGTGAATGCCAAAAGATTACGTTCAGCAAGAGATGAAGAATCGTCAACGGAACGTGAGGCTCGCCTCAGTCAGCTTCGGGATAGATATAGATCTGAGAGAGAGAGAGAGAGAGAGAATCATCGGCACGAGTTACTAATTCATGAGTAAATAAAGAAAATTCTGCCATGAATTACGATCCTTCGATTTCTTACAAGGACGATCGTATAGTATCAATAGGTACTATGTCAGTTGTGTGTGAACATTGCTTGGCATTGAAATTCAAGGACGAATCAAAAGGCATGTGTTGCATACAAGGAAAAGTCAAATTAGAAGAAATTCTCCCTCCACCTGAACCACTTCACTCTCTTCTTACGGGTGATCATCAGAAATCCAAACAATTCACGTAAATTATTAATTACACATTTTACAACAAAGCTTTTTAGAAGAAACACCCAATTATTGGATAGGTGGTGTAGCAACGCACGCCGAGTAACGCTAGTTTCTTTTATAATTTACAAATAACTATGTTCATTATATACTATTGTACTTACCATTCCAATTTTACACCTTTAGGTATCATGAATTTAATTTTGAAATAGAGACAGACACAAAGTTACCGGTTACCGATTGGTCGATCAGATTTCAGAAATTAATTAATTCGAAAATGCCAATACAACCATTTTCATTATGCAGTAGCTTGCCGCGTAATTGACTGACTTTGAAGAGGCGCTTTATTTAATTTCTGGATCTTTATTGAACGCAAATCTGCGAAACGAAGGTAATTCACAAAGCGTGGGTTGGTTGCACACTCAACCACGCGTGAAGAGTTCCGCCTTTATTTTTGGCAATGTCACGTTCACGGGCTTTCCTCTCTCTTCTTCTCATTCCGATCTTCTACACTTTCAGTAGAACAGTATTGCGCCATTATCTACAGTTTGCACTATCGCTATTAATAAGTTGAATTACATTTCGGGTATTCCATTTTTGCTTCCCGCTGCCCTTTATTTTGGACCAACGGGCAGATACATAAATAATTCCAGTGACTTACCAAATGAACAACAATGCACACCTTCCTGGCCTGGAATTTCCCAAAAATTCGTTTGCATTTTTCTAATTTGGACTTTTACAAACACAGAAAAACAACATGTCTACATAAATAGAAGATATAAATTTCTTCCATTTATTATATTTTTTCAAGAAACATATTTTTTTTTTTAAATTTCAATATTATTTTAATCACTGCAACGGTTTTTTAGCAGACTACATTACCATTAAAGCAGATTGAAAGTTGGACTACTATTTTATTATAATAGTATCTCATAATAATTTCTTAGTCGGAGGCTTAATTTGAAACCACTATAAGTCACGCCAAAAATTATTGTCTTAACTTTTTCAATAATCACACATGGATAAACACTAATTTAGCATGCGTTAGAAGTTTTCTTTTGTCCATTTCCGGTTGGTTTTTAGTTTTTTATTGGCTTGTGGTTGGTTCCGAGTCCGGTTCGCACAGCGCCATTGTCAAAATTTCGCGACTTCTCAGATAACTTTCAAGTCTGTCATGACTTTGTCGGTCCTTGGAAGCACTTTTGCCTTCTACCTAATGTCTTAAGTTTTGTTTTCTGTTTTTAGATTTGTAGTATGGATTCATAATTCATCAATGATTATGAATCGATGCCGAAAATCTCTTAGGACTGCTATGAACACTGTCCTAAAACAAAAGGTGGGTGGGTATTTGAAATGAATCCTTTGAATTATTTTTGGGAATTTTACTTTTTTCATATTAGGGTGTTTGATCCCCGCACCGAATTCCATTTTCGGTTTTTATCCCACCACAAAAAAAAAAAAGAAAAAAAAATGTTTTTCTTTAAACTACTACCAACATGCGATAAATTTGACTCATACTCTAACAGATGTTTTAGTGTAATGTTTCTGTTAATGACAAAGTATGCCAGTGGTCAGTTAAGATAACTTATTATTATCATACAGTTCTCGTACTCGTAAAGGCTACAACAACTACTACTAGTACTTAGTTCAATTATGATGTTATGAAAACTGTACTCATGTATAAAACTGCCTGGTGATTCTGATCTTTCTAATTGAATTTACGGGGTTTACGAACATTGTTACACATTCAACATTCTTAGGTACGTTGGTAGATCAATAACGTCTTAGAAAATCCAAGAAAGGGCGTCGATAACCTTTTGTTGCTGTTGAAGTCTCAGTGGTTTTATTTGAATTATCAATTCTCAATCCGTATAAGTTATTGCACTGTGGACGAAACATTGATCCATCACAGAGACCAAGAAAATTGAAAGCAGTGAACTTCTCCGAGTGAACGTGCACCAAAGAAAGCCAAGGTAAGGTAATTCTGTAGGCCAACAAGGCTATGGTGACCGTTTTATTGGGATGCACGCGGTGTCATTTACATCGAATACCTTAAAAAAGGTAAAACATTCACCGACGAATATTATTCAGAGCTGTCGAACAGATTTGACATTGATTTGAATTAAAAACACCCGCATTTGGTGAAGAAAAAAGTATTTTTCCATTATGATAAATCACTTGTGTAGTCACCATGGAAAAAATCCATAAATTAATTTGCGAACTGCTTCCCTGCTTTCCTCCAAATTTAGCCGTGTGCAACTATTTCCTATTTTCAAACCTGACGAATTGGCACGACTTTAAGAGATTTAGGTTAAATGAAGAGGTTGAACAAGCGCCTATTTTCAGGAACATATGAAATCCTACATTTTAAAAAAAGTTTTGGAGAAATGTGTAGAGCTAGTATCTAGTACATAGATTATATTAAAACATAAAATGAAAACTGCGAAAAACAAAAATTGTTTTTCTATCTTTTTCAAGGGACTTATTGATCTACCAGCATATATGTATATGAGTTCACTACATAGAACATAAACACTAAAACTAAGAAAATAATAGACATAAATTATATTTACGAAACTTTCGATCGTTAAAAAATTTCTATTACATATATTTTTAGATTTTTGTTTTATTTTTTACTTTAATCGATAAGGTTTTTTAATTTTTTAATTAAGGATCACGCGCATATACCCGAACTGATGAATAATGTATATTTTTAAGCTTCTTTAATAAGCAGAAACTTTCATTTCTTGAATGCTGATTTTGATTCAATGAAAGATCAAACATTATTATTTTGATTTGAACATGTATCCATCTTCGTATAACATCTTCCCCGACATAATATTATCTAAAGTTAAAAGTAGATATGTGATTGCTATAAACTTAATAGGGGTTGATTTGTTTTATGATTTATTTCTGAGTTCTTCACATACCCCAAATTTCAGTTTGATAACAGAAAATTTCCGAGAATTCCTCGTTTAAATATACTTATTACAACAATGAGTATAATAATACCATATGAATTGTTTCTGAATCTCACATTTTTCAGAGCTCGAACTATTAAGAGCACTACTACATTAAATCAAATCAAACTAATTTCAATTTTAAAGGCTTTTTCAAAAAGTTCTCATTATGAAATACAAATCTACTGTTACACAAGTTTTCCTGTGGGGAAAAATATATGTTCGATCTAATTTGTGAGATGTGTTGAGTGTTGATGAAAAAGCAAAAGAGATACTTATTACTGTTTTTTTTTTTTTTTTTTCTCATTTGATGTAAATGTAAATTATGGAAAATCTGACAGAAGATCATAAGTCATAAGTAATGTGTGCAGTGTTCGAGTTCGAAGGCAAGTTTTCAATTCCCTTATCGTACAAACAATTCACAAACAATGTAAAATGTTCAGTTTATTTCCCTTATTCAATATACTTATTTTATATGTACGTACATCATTTCAAAACATACATATTACTTACCTCGTTAAACGGCACATCACACACAACACATCTGATACATCTGATACATCTCATACACCTGACAATCAATTGATTTGGCAATTAACAATAATAACAACAAAGACAACAATACAAAACAAAATTTAAAAATATGAAAAAATAAAAGTAACAAAAAAAAATCAATGAATGAATCAGTAAATCACACACACACATAGTACATTCCCATCAACATATCCACACCATGACGCCGCCTCCTTTACTACCTCAACATCAACATCAACATCAACATTAATTTCAATATCTTAATCGACATATCAAGACTGTGCATATCATCATGATAAAAATTACAATAAAAACAACAAATAAAACATTAACAACAACAACAAATCAAAATTGATGCAAAAAAAAAACAAAAAGAAATTTTATTGAAATTCAAATTACAATTACAAAATCAAAAATTCAACAAAACAAAAAAAAAAAAAAAAAAATTAATAAAACTGAAATAACTCACAGGCAACTGACGCAACTGTAAGTAGTCAGCAAAGTTCTCTATATTCATTCTTCTTTTTGTTCGAATTTTTAAGAAAACTAAAATGCAATTAATTTTAAATAAAGAATTGTATACATTTTCTATGCAACTCGTTTACTTAGACTTAGAACTTCTTTCATTCTTTCTGTGTTTCTCTCCAAATGTTTAACTTATTTTTCTATCTTTTCTTTTCTTTTCGTTTCGTTTCGTTTCATTTTGATTTGAAAAATTCAATTAAATTATAGATATTCCTCCTCATTTCTCAGAGTTTTGAGTTCTTGAAATTGATTATGATCTTTTTAATTACAATAAGAAAGAATGGAAAATGAAAATAGAAAATGGATTATGTACAATAAAAATAAAAACTTGTTGCAAACTTGTAAACTTTATTTTACTGACATTTTTTTGGTACGAGTAGTTTTCGGACTTCATTGTCTAACACTACTTTTTTCCTATTTTTATATGTTTCGCAATTCGCAAATAAACAGCAACAACAACCACACGCTTTTGTAATGTTTCAATTTGATTTGTTTAAATTATTTCTTTATATTTTTTGCCCCCTTTGCCTGTGTCGCGCCTCTTTGCAAATCCAAGCACTTTTATAATAAAAATAAATTATAAAGATAAAACCGAAAACCGAAAACCGAAAACCAATATGGTCGCCAAAGCGAATAATGAAGAAGAAACCATAAGATTGTTAATTTACCAACACTACACCAAATGTTGGAAAAGAATTAATTATGCAATACTTACTTAGTATAACAGTTATAGACTTGTTACGTTGTACACGATTAATTTCACAAGAATTCAATTGTGAAATTAAAATGTGAAAAGTGAATAAAGGTTATACTTATCTTTCAGTGACTGACTGTACACAACATTATACTTACTTCTTCTTGGATTGGATTTGGCAGACCAGTTTGCATTTTGTAATCAAAATTTAACACGCGCATGCTAAACTGTTGACAGAACCAACTCTCCTCTCTCATTCGCGTTTTATAACACTTACATGCTAAGTCTCTCTCTCTCTCTCTCTCTCTCTCTCTGTCTTTCTGCATTTTGCATTTCAATTGTCATCATTCATTTACTCACTCGCTCACTCATCCACTAAAAATTTGCACATTTGCCATGGCATGTCTTATGTTTTCTTTTCTTTTCTTTTGCTTTTCTTTTGCTTTTTTTCTTCACTTTTCATTTCATTTCATATAATCTATTGAACTTTTCATTTGTTCCAATATAAGTATATTTTTTTTATATATTACAAATTAATTTTTTCTTACAATAAATTTTATTAAGTGCTTCCTTCTCTCCTCTCTACTACATTCGCGCCTGTAAAAAGGCAAAGTCAAAACAAACGAAAACAAAGTTACCAAATAATCAAAATTGAAGCTAAAATCTGATAAAACTATGCAAAAAGAATTTATTAAAAATTTGGTTAATGCATAAATACTTATATTGTAAGATACGAAATAGACAGAATATGATCATATCTCATCATATACTCATATGTATGATGTAGATCTAAGCTGTATGATGTGTATTTACGAAAATAATGATAATTTCATTGTGGTTTGGTACTACTACTACTACTACTACTATTACTACTACTACTACTACTACTATTAATACTACTACTACTAATACTACTACGACTGACTATTGATCATGATCATCGATCGATTCTGCTTTTAATTGAAAAGCTAAAAGTGATGTATGTATGAAATGTGAAATGTGAGTTTTCGTTATCATTTTAGTGAAAGAGAAAATTAGAACGTATGAAAAATTTCTAAATCGAGAAAACAGAGTCCAATCTTTCGTATTTGAAAAAATAAATAATAAGCTTGATCTATTTAAGAACTTTTATAAATATGATATATTTACAATACATATTGATTGATTTATGAGTACATATTTGCCTTCCTCAATCCTTCATTTTTTATACCATAGATCTTTGCTTATGCTCTAACTTTTTTTGTTTTCTACATATTTCGCTTCCAGTGTGCGAAGTTTCTAAAAATGTAAAATACTTATTAATACGAAAGAGATAAATCTTGTCTCGGCCCGCTTTGCCAAAATTACCAATTTCTTTCTACCATATAAAAAAACGTTAAAACGTTAGTTTCAGGATATCTAAGAATATTGTAAATCAATCAATCATTTTCCAGGTTATTAGGCACTTTATACAAACTGTGTTCTCGGTAAGTCAATAATCGTCGATAGACCACTTTTTAACAAATTCTTTCAAATATCAAATCAAAATGGACAAAAACTAACAAAAAAAAAAAAGTAAACTGAAATGAAATCTAAATCACGGATACCAGATAATATTGAATATTTCAAAGAAACGACAACTTATAGATGGGTTAACATCACAAATTCATTCACATCTATGTATGTACTTACATTTGTGTAATTAATCATAAAACTTGACATTTTCTTATACGTACAAGTACCATTTCTCAATTAAGTAGTATCTTATCTTATCTTTCATCTTACAAAATGTTATTAATCTTTAAAATAATAATAAAATCACATTTCTATACTACAAGCGCATTTATTATACAATACTTCTGAATTAACATATACAATAATATAAATTTGTAAAGTTTAATCAATCAATATTATTAATGAAGACAAATTAATTGTCTTCATAAATCCAATTCCTAAGAAATACCACAAATCAAAGTTATAGAGATTCGAAAACATTAGGGGTATTCACGAAAACGTCTAAGTGCCTTGTATGTACAATACAATATATGACGTATAGCGTATAAGTTTATCGGGGCATAAAATAACTGACTGTTATTCATACAAAACAAAAAAAGGACATTTGTGAGCGAGAATTGAGTTTCGTAAAAGCATAAATTTATTGTACCAGCTGATTTGGACAAGGCAAACATCGATGCCAAATAATTTTTAATCGGAAGGACCTGAATTGGTTCCAGTCTGTCCGTTTCTCTGCAACCCAGACTTTTACTTACTTAGCTAGCGATCTGATTGGGATTTGTCTTACACAGATAATATTAGATGATCTAAACAAAGTTTCCTCACGAACTCACCGGGTTAATAGGAATAACGATTGCATGTTTTAAAATACTGCAATGCTGCACGAAATGATTTAATATATAATATAATGACTAACAGTTCGCATAGCACATAAAATCATATGAAAACGAACACCATTTCAGACCGTTGATGTTGTAAAATAGTAAGTGAGTCTCACCCAGTACTATTTCAAAATATGGGAATGGGAGACACGCATGGAGTATTGTACGGACAGACATTTGAACACGAATATTGTAAAGCATTAATCTCATTATTTTATAATCACATCCTATCCTATGCGTTCCGATCCGATCCGATCCGATCCGATCCGATCCTACCATAAGTAGTAGGTACTTTGTACCAACTAATATAGTCAATATGCAATATAATTTTATGAATTTTGTAATTTTCTTTTCTAATATCATAGATTAGTTTTAAAGTAAAATTATTTTGATCTAAATGAACAGAGACAACAAGAATTGCACTGCTTCTAATGCATAAATAATATTTTGCAATTTTCTGGAATTTTGTAGTTCAAATACAATATTATACAATACAATAGTTCAATAAAAACAATGGAAACGAATTTACCCATCCACCCTTTTACTCAAATAAAATTATATTTATTAAGTATATATTGGTATTAAAAATAAATAAATAAAAAAATATTATATACAAGTAATTAAAAAGTAAACTAAAATTGCTTAATGTTTGTTCATTGCTTGGTGGTTTACTATCAGTATATTGTTGAAGTATAAAAATTTAATGGTAATCGTAAAACCTTAAAATAACAAATACTTACATATTTAATCTTATTGTTAATTAAATAATCGTAATGTTGAAAAGAATCTTTTTTTTTTTCTATTCTACTTACAAACTAAATACTATCTTTTTAAGTAAATACGCGATATTTGAATTACTTGATTAATAAAATATTTTCTTATATTTGTTTCTTCCAAAAAAAAAACAAAAAAAAAAAAAAATCTCTAAACCAAAAATATCAACAACCACAAAAAAAAAAAAAAACGACAAACAAATTTCAATTCAATTAACAATAAAATTTACTAATTTACGAATTTAATTTAAACAAAAAAAAATTAAAAATTAACAAAATATTACAAAAAAATATATTAATACAAAAAAAAAAACAAAAAAAAAATATACATAAAAATAAATTACAAATTTTAATTTTAATTCAAATTAATTACATAATCCATGCAATCGACTATCTTCTACTACTATCAACTGCAATCTGAATTATATTTCTGGAATTTTCGATTCCGTTAACTGATCGCACTTCTATTAAATCTGACTTAAAAATTTAACTGTTATGCATATGGAAAATGTTTACAAAATATTTATGCTACTTATATCAATGGATGAATCATGAATGATTGAAACAATCTAACCATCCATCTATCCATCCATTTATCCATTTATCCATGCCAACCAACCATCCAACCACACATCCAAAATTATCCATCTACTTAATCTATCAATCTTTTTTTATTTATCTTATTTACGTATTGTATACATATACTCGTATGTATGTATATATATATATATATATACATACTATATATATATATGTATCTATCGCTTATGTTATGGTGATGGTTCTTTACAAAATACTTATAACAAATCAAATAAAATTTCATCATTGGATGCATTATTAAATTAACTGCAATCTGAATAATTTGTCACAACAACAACAATAACAACAACAACAACTACAACTACTATTACAACAACATCTACAACAACACCACACCATCACTTATTATCAACAACAATAATAATAACAACAACAACAACAACAACAACAACAACTACAACTACAACAATTTCTACAATTTTGCACAATTTTTTTGATTAACAAACTTACAAAATGATGATGTAAAATGAAATAAAAATGAAACGATGACAACAACAATAACAACAACAACAACAACAACAACAATAAAATTAATAATAAATTTATCTATCCATCTATCTATCTATCTATCTATCTATCTATCTATCTACCTCTATATATACATATATGTATATACATATCATATTGCACTTTTCCACGACAAATCGAAAAACAAAAATAAACAAAAATTTAATTTTATGAAATCAATGAACAAATCAAATCAAATCAAATCAAATCAAATCAAATTCTAAACCAACAATAAACTGAAACTGAATGTGAAACTGATAAAATCGATAAATCCAAAAACAAAAACAAAAAACAAAAATAAATAAATAAATTGTTAAATTTTTGCACATCGGGTACAATTTGTTACACAGGATGTAAGTAAAATTGCAAAAAGCAAACAGAAAAACCAAAAACTTTTAATACTTTAATACTAACTAAACGTACTATTACTTAGTATACTACTACATACATAGTACAATATATAGTACATACACTTAATGTATTGTAGAATACAAAACTCATACTACTACTTAGTAGTACTTGCATATATTATGGTAAATTCACAATTAACTGATTAGGAACAGCTCCATTCAACCAATTCAATCTATCCAATTATTGATTGCTAGCTCGCTTAACTACCAATATTATTGTATCCCTAGCCATAGTCATAGCCATAGCCCTAGATCTAGATCTATTCCTAGATACTTACATATTCTATTAATATAATTTTAATCGTAAACACAAATACACAAATGCGTATCCAATCAAAAAAAAAAAAACAACTGATGTAAATACATTATACGCAATTCAATCCATGAATATGTTAAAGTCTAAACCAATTTTTGCAATGACACTCTTCTTATTTGTGTTATTGTAATAAACAGCATTGATATACATATATATAGCAAATTTTGGCACTTAACACAATTAAAGAGTCTTACATCCAGAAATGCACTAACTCGAACCCTGCAAAAATGCCACACCAAACATGAAACCAGAGGAGTAAGTACTTACATATGTACATATGCATATACTCGTACATATGTATATTTATAAGTAAGTACATGCATATGTTTATTGCATATTCTACGAGTATATTGCAAATTGCAAATTGATCAGTGTTGCAAAAGAGATCAAATTAAGCAGCAAATAATGGCAAACATATACAAATGTAAAATGCTGCTGGAACATTCACATTCCCTCGATTCTGAATATGCCTTTTCTTATCATTGTCTTATACTATTGTACTGACAATCCATATACCTTAAGAAAATAATGTACCCGGAATTTGTCATTTAAATTGCCCGCGTTAAGTATTTATTAGGTTTTTTTTTTTTCTGTACCTCAGTAGCTCTCGGCGAATTTTACAATGGAAAACAATATTGAACAAAGAGTTTGTTTCAAATTTTGTATTTTGCCGGCTTACAGTGAGACTGTTTTATCAAAAACTCAGGCTTACGAGTGGTACAAAGTCTTAAAGACGGTCGGGAGATCGTCAAAGACTTGCCTCGTTCCGGACGGCCATCGACCATCAGTGCCAGACTGACGATAACGTCAAAAGTTAAAGAAATCACGCTCGAAAATCGTCATGTTAGTGTTAGACAGATACCACGTGAACTCAACATCAATCATGAAACAGCTCATTTAATTTTGGTCAACCATTTGGGTATGCAGCGCGTCGTCGTTCGGCTCGCTCCGATTGAGCTGAATTTTATCCAAAATTATCAACGAATATAAGGCCAAAAATGCGATAAATACCATCGACCAGCCGCCCTATTCACCTGACTTAGCCCCGTGTGACTTTTTCCTGTTCCCCGGCATGACTAAATAGACTCTATCAAACAAAATTCGCCGAGAACTACTGAGGTGGACTGATTAAAGCAGCTGCTATAAACAAACTGGTTGACAGATCGCGCTTATTTTTGGCATAGTAATTATGGACAGTCCTACTAACATACAAAAAAAACGTTAAAAAATACTTAACGCGGGCAATTTAAATGACATATTCCGGGTTCTTTATTGCCTTAAGGTATATCGTATATATGTATATAGTATGCACGTGTACTTTGCACAGATATCTCCCCCCCACAAGCACACACTGAGACATATACACTTTGATATGAATATACAAACACATAGAGTGTATTCACAAATTAGAGTACAATAGAACTTACTAGATAATAACATGTATGTATGACACCGTTAACCACCCATCAGTTTTTTAGGTTAGGTCTTTAGATAACAAGTGATACTGTATCTGTAGCAACACAACGGGCCTTTAACTGCTTAAGTTAAACTTGTCTTATAACTACGATCACATTTCAATTTTCTTGAAATTAGAGAGTTAATGGTGAACTCTTAAAGTTATTTGGGATTCCATCAAGAAGTTATCATCTGAACTTGTGTTTTTTCTTATACACAAACAACATTTATCACACTCAATTATTATATGTATTAGTAAACTGGGCCTTCGTCCAATATAGTTTTGATAATCTGGTAAATCTTTGAGGAATCCTTGAAAAAAAAAAAAAAAAGAAACACAAAACCAATGAGATGAGATTGGGCTACATATAAAAATAAAATTTTACAGAATCTGACTGGTTACGTGACATATTTTCGAAGTACTCCCAGTTGAACCTAAAAGCACCTGATGCTGTGTGAACTCCCTTCGGTCTTAGGGATTTTGTAGTTGGTTCGATTTGGTTTTACTTTGTAGCAATATTTATTATTATTCCGGCATGTGTCAGAAATCGTCGCAACAAAACAGCCTTTTGGGTGATTTCGTTTTTCGAACTTTGATATTCGGATGAACAGCTGATTGAAGAATGTTTACGATATTGTGTGATTGCTGATTGTGATGTGAAAAGAAAACAGTTTTAAAATTCGAAACAATTTTTGAAAATTACATTGAAAGTGTGTTTACAAATATTTAATGGGAACTATACGATACAAAGAAAAAAATGAAAAAGTTTTTCTAATAAAAACCTGAATTTTAAAGGGGGTTTGTATGGGAGGTACCCCCTAGGGATCTGATTTGGCTGGTTCCGACAAATGTACTGCGTCTCGATAAAAGAAATTGTCGTACTCAGCTCTCTAGCTCAAAAACTGAGGGACAAGTTTGCATACATACAGACAAACAGACGGACATGGCATACATACTTTATGGGGTCTCCGATATCTCCTTCTGTCTGTTACAAACTTCATGGAAAACTTATATTATTATTATTCACTGTATGCTTTATAGATAGAGAGAAAATGACTGTTATCTCTGAATCACCCTTTTTTCTTCTTCTTCTTAGATGCCCATTCACACAAACAAAATGCAAATATGCCAATTTGCACCAATGCGATTATGAAAACTTTTCATTAAACAAATCAATTTGTACGCATTTTTAAACATCACAGCTTTATTATTAACCTTTATTGGTTTTTTTTTTTTAACATATCAATTAATTGAATTAAAGACAATTTGAATCTTCGAAAATGTTAGAATACAAATGTGGACAGGTTGGCATATTCAACATTGGTTGGTTCTGTTCATTTTGGTTGTTTTTGCTTTATGCAAAACCGATTTGTGTACTTAAAATACCTGAAGTTTTGAATTTTTTAAAGTTAGAAAACAATAACCTACAGTTCAAATAGGGGAGAGCTTAACGAAATCGTCTCAAAAAGAACGATCTAATGCGATTTCTGACACACCGTAAAATGCAATTGGTTGGAATTGGGTTGCTTTTGGTTTCTGGCACATGACCGATTATTCTTTCTCTAAATCAAGTTCCTTACTACAATTTTTTTACTTTTATTCCATTTTACTCCACAATGAATGGGGATGGAGTTTCAAAGCTAATAACTAATTCCTATATGTGCCTAATTTTTATTACGATTGATGCTTAAATTTTAAACGAGTTGATACTATTTAATACATGGTAAACAGATCTTCATCTAAAAGACAAGGGTGTGAACTCTATGGTGTCATTTATTAATATAATACTGTATATGCAATGTTATTTTAATTCACCAAGACCCCAACCCCCGAAACATAACAATCTAAATTACAAAATTTACTAGTCAATTATACAAAATAAGTAGTCATGCAAAATTCATACATCAACATCAGTTTAATTATGGTACGAACGAACATCTTTTGAGGTATCAAATAAACTAATACTAATTTCCTTAGTTTAGTTTAAAAATTAGCAAAAAAAAAAATATTTGAGACATTGCAATTACTTTTAGTCTTTTGAAATTCCTAAGTCAAATGCATAGTACTATTGTACATATAAACATATTGTATATTTATCATATCATGTATTAAGTAGTAGTATTACCTACTTATGTAATTGTATTTAATTAATATTACATACATTACATATGCATATAAATACAATATTTACGTTCGTTCAACCTTTGCTTTAAGTCTAAATCTATAATTATACAATAACAAATCTATTATCTCTATTATGTACTTACTGATTCCTATACATAAATATACGTACACCTATAAATATACAAATATACTTATTTATTTATATACTACAATATATAACATATATATATATATATTTATAAATATTCATTTTGTAGCAATATTTAAATTTGTATTAACTACTTACATTTATCATTGTATTTATTGATTTATTGTAATAATAACAACAACGTACTAATCATATAATGCAGATACTACTAAATATTCATCAAATAGTCTTTGTAGCCGTACGAGTAAAAACAATAAATATATATATATATATATATATATATATATGTGTAAATCCCAAATCCCAACTTCATATTCGTACATAGTATACGAGTATACGAGTATAGATCAGCAATTTACAATTTCAAAACTTCTTTTATGGGAAAAACTTACAATATATTATTTGGGTTTTGGTATGAATGTAAAGCTCTGAATGTATAACTTTTTAATAAGTTAGATTACTTCTTCAAGATTGATTTGATTGATCAGATTGAGATTTATGGCCACTTCAGGTCATGCAAAAATCTATTCACTTTTGATTGAATTTAACTCAATTAAATCGACATATCAATGACGACACACATTCAATACAATTCTATATGTAAATTATAATATAATCTGACAGTTAATACTTACTAAATAATAAATTAATGGAGAAATAAACAAATAAATGGTATTGAATAATACCAGCATTTCCTGTTGATCAGTTTTATTTCTTGTCACATTCTACATTTTTAATAATTAGTTATTTTATCTCTTTAAGTTTTAATCAAAAATGTCTTTGATTATGTAAATTGGTTGCAATTTTTAAAAATAGTAAGCTATGGTCGGACAAATCCGACTATTGAATACTTTGCCCTGTTAACTACAATAGATTTATCTAAATGCATTTAGATAGGAGAACAGGAAAATTAGATAAATGTAGCCAACCAAAAGATGAACAAACAAGAAAAAAGTTTATCTTTTACAATGCCGCAAAATGAAATACTCTTCACGCACTCCTAGAAACGGTTTTTGCCTACGCTCTTGTGATTAAGCATTCAGAAATATTTGTTTAATGATTTGAGATATATTTCATTTCAGCACTGAGAACGATATATTTATATGGGGGCTATACGAGCCTTATCATTATAAGGTCTTAAAATGTACATGGTTAGGGAATATGGATAAGATATTTAAACTAAATTCCAAATTTCAGTTCGTTAATAAAAATAACAAAAAAGTTTTCCGAACAAGAACATGAATTTGAATTGGGATTTTTTTATGGGGGCTATACGATCCAGTAAATCTAGGTTCCTGTCATTTACTGGTATCCAAATTTCAGTTTGAAAGTGCAAAAACTAAATTAGATTTTCTAATAAGAACATGAATTTTAATGGGGGCTTTTTATGGGAGGTTGATCCATGTGAATCACAACCGATAATTCCGATCTATAGGAACAAAAATGAGCATATTTACAACATAAAAGAACAAGGATTATATTGACACATAATAAGAATTATACAAATATTTACAAAACTAGTACTGTCCGAATCAATGAAAGTTCATGAGGATAAGGATTATAGTTTCTAAGTATGGTTATAGAAACATGGCCTACCCATGCCTAACTTTATCATCTATATTTATTTACATATGTACATTTACTTGTATAACATTTATTTTAATTTGATTATTGGCTTTTTCTATGCAAGCAATTTTTAAATTGTTTGTAAGAAATGCACAAGGGTCACAATACTCGTAAGCAATCTTAAATATCGCTGAAATTTAACGGATGGCGATATCGTAAGTACTATTGTATAGCAAGGGACTTCCATCTGAGTAATGTGACTTATGTGTCTATTGTATTTCATTTATTTATTTATTTTAGTTTATTGTTTTGATTTGTATTTCTTCTTTTTATATTTTTTTTGTTTCGATCTATTTTTTTTTTTTATTTTTTTGAACAAAGAAATTATATATTTTTATTTATAAATACAGTTATACAGTTTTTCGTACAATAATTGGTGTATTTTGGAACTTCAATAAATTCCGTACTACTTTCTTATAAAAATTAAATTAGCTAAAATTGTAAATTCAAGAATCATTCAACCAAAGTTCTTCTATTCCTATGAACTATTATTACTTGAATCAATTACATTAATTTATAAATAAATAAATTATAAATATAATGAAAACAATTTGCAAAAACAATAACAACGTAAATTAGTTTTTTATTTACATACTCGTATACTATATATATACATATATATATCACATTATATTATAATATATTTTGATTGTAATTTATACAATTTATAATTTATTAGCTAAATTTTTATTAAATTTATTAACTAATAAACACAATATAATAATATACATATATACTTATATACTTATCTTATAAAAATTGAATTAGTAAACTACTAACCAAAATGCCAATTATTTACTTATTATAAAAACTTATTACTTAACTGCTACATACTATTGTACTGTTACTTACTTACCTCAATTACTAATTAAACTAATTAAACTAATTCATTCACTAACTAAACTACTAGCTAAACTAACTTACTAACAGAATTTTCTTAACGGCAACTCGAGAAAATCTTGAGTGAGACTTTAAAAACATATGTATGATTACTGTATACAAAAAAAAGTACAGTTAACCCGAAACACTTGCAAATATTCCACTCATTTTATTATAACTCTCTCTCTCTCTCTCTCTCTCTCTCTCTCTTTCTGTCTTCCTCTCTTTATTTCTTTCTCCATTTTTAACGATTTACAACAAACCAAAAAAAAAAACGATTCTACAAACAAATTTCTGCTTTATCCCGATCATGTTGCTTGCTCTCTTGACATGTGGTTCTATGGTTCTGTGTATATTGGTTATTGGTTATGCACACGATCTCCATATTACCACCATCTATACAATATTTCTTTGATCTGATCAACAAACCAAAAACAACAACAACAACAACAACTATTACTACAACAACATCTAATAACATCAAATAACATGAAACAACAAACCACAACAACAACTACAACAATAAACCACAACAACGACCGACGATGATTTGTCGATATCTTTCCAGTCGAGCTCCATAAATGTGGGTTTCCTGCGATTGTTCCGAGCCGCTCGCCTTATAAAATTGCTCCGACAAGGATACACAATAAGAATATTGTTATGGACATTTGTACAATCTTTCAAGCACTTCCATATGTTTGTCTGCTAATAGCGATGTTATTTTTTATCTATGCCATTATTGGCATGCAGGTAAGTTCTATCGTACATTCTTACATATCTATGCCTTATGTGTAATAGGTACATATGTATATGTATGTATAACATATATGTATGTATGTATCTACCATATAATATATCTTTCTATCAAACAAAACATCCATTTTATGTAACAAGAACATTAATTACTTACAACAACAACAACAACAACTACAACAACAACATAAACTATAAACAAAAATTAACAAAAGAAAAATCCAAAAAAAAAAATAAAATAAAATAAAATAATTAATCTTTTTAAGCATTTCTAATGTGTTTGTGACATGGGTTTTGGTTTGGTTTGGTTTGCTTCCTGGATTCTATATACTATATAATATACATAAGGTGCGTTGCAAAATTATAGAACCACCTAAAAATTATTGATTTCTTAAAAACGAAGGACTGTAGGGTATCACAATGTTCTACGAAAATGTGTGGAAGGCAAAATAACAAACTTATAACGGCATTTGGTAAAAATTGTTAGTGTAAAGTTTTAAGCAAATCAAAAAAAGAGCTTTTTTTGCTGTTGCATTTCTATAGAACCATTTGCGTTTTATTTTTATTTTGAAACGAATAACATGGTTTTATTTATGTAATTGACTTTAATTTAATTAATTAGGCTTCCTTTTGCTAATATCGTCTGAAAAATACGATTCTTCATACTGTCAATGAGATTTTGAAGCAAGTTTTGTTCCAATTGGTCCCATTCTCTTATTATTGCCCTTTTCAACTCTTCAATGGAATCATATTGTTTTTGATTGTTGTAAATCCTTCGGACTAGTATTCCCCATATGTTTTCCATCGGATTTAGGTCTGGAGAACAAGCCGGCTAGTCCATAACATCAATTGATTTTCCAGAAAACCAGGACATGCTTTCGCGACTCACGTGAATTCTGGCATTATCTTGTTGGAATGTCCATTCTGTTTCCGGATTTTGTCTTACAAATGGCACTAGGCTCATTCCGAGGGCATTAATTTAGTCGCTGCTCTTCATTTTCGAGGATACAAATTGAATTTCTAGACAGCCTAACGCAGAAAAAGTCGCCCAAGTCATAAGGCTTCCTCCTTCAAAGTTTCGCTTTGAAAATACCAACGGCTCCTTTCAAATATCATGCCAATACCCTCGGAAACCGTCTGGACCATCCAGGTTCCACTTTTTTTCATCAGAAAATATGACCTTAAACAAGAAAAGTTATTAAAAACCATCACACAGCGGTGGTGCATTTTTCACTTACGGATTCCCAGTTTCAGGCCATATTTTCTTTTGCGAATCCCAACCTAGCCTGCTTATGGCGTTGTAATAGTCTCGGAGTAGCCTTCATTATAGCGTACGTAATGTGTTCTCTTCGCTTTAAAAGCCTGGAAATAGTCGAACGATGGACTGGAACGTCAACAATCTTTTGAAGGCCGCCAAACTTTGGGTTGAGTTACTCGCAGCCCTCAAAATTTTACATTCTTCGCGATGGTCTAATTTTTTTTTTCTTCTCCCAGTATTTATTAGCGCGTAGCCCACCGGATCTTTCAAAAATTCCATAATTAGGTGATAACTTTGATCAGTTTTCCTGGCAATTTCCCTAAATCCCATATTGTGCTCTCTAAAAGCCAATATTCTTCCTTTCTCAACATCTGTCAATCTTTTTCCACGCGGCATAATTAAATTTCACAATTTTTTTAACTTT
Organism: Amiota minor; assembly: GCA_037043295.1. Classification (NCBI taxonomy): domain Eukaryota; kingdom Metazoa; phylum Arthropoda; class Insecta; order Diptera; family Drosophilidae; genus Amiota; species Amiota minor. The sequence goes on from JBAMAW010002586.1 coordinate 142,630, forward strand.
ACTTGGTCAAACAACTGATAAACACTTAATAAAATAGCTTACAAACGAATAAAATGCAAGTGGTTCTATAGAAATGCAACAGTAAAAAAAGCCATTTTTTTTGATTTGCTTAAAACTTTACACTAACAATTTTTACCAAATATCGTTATGTTTGTTATTTTGTCTTCCACATACAATATTTTCGTAGAACATTGTGATACCCTACAGTCTTTCGTTGTTAAAAAATCAAAAATTTTTAGGTGGTTCTATAATTTTGCAACGCACCTTAGTAATATTGTATTGTATATATGTACAATGCAAGCAAGCCATACACTCACCTTAACTCCAGTAACTTTCACTATTCTGCTTAATATTTATTCATTTATTATTTATTTATTTTTTTGTTTATTTTATTTGTTAATATTTTAATTTGCACGATTTTCAATCGTAATTGTGTACAATTTTTAATTTCACAAATAAATTGTATATTTTTTACTGAATTTCTTTGGCATCTGATTAATTTTATTTGTTTTTTAGTTTATTACAAAAAAAAAATGTGTATTGATTATATTTCATCATTTTCTTCTTTTAAAAATAAAACAGACAAGGGTCAAAGCGTGTAAAAAATAATAGAACAGAAGAAATTAGCTAAGCATTCTAGCATTTTACACATACATAGTTTTTATTGTTTTTTTTTTTTTTTTTTTTTTTAGGAATATAACAAACCAATTAGGATTAAGATTTCCTTAGAAATCGATTATAAAGTTCTAGGTTTACCATAACATATCTATCATACATACTTACTATTTGTATATGTACTAGATATACAATAGTATTTACCCTAGAAATATTTAGGAGGTAATCTTAGTTCACAGAGATGGTTTAGGTGCGCAACGAATGGATGTGTGTGTGTGTGTGTGTGTGTGTGTGTGTGTATCTTCTCAAAGGTTATTATCAAGTTTATCCAAGTATACCTACCATATTGCATATTAGGTAGATAGTATTGCTTACTAATTAATAAGTATATACTTTTTACATGAAAACGTTACTCGTGACTCACTTAAAATTCTTATTCACTGTTTGACTGTTTATTTAAACAACGAAAATGTAAATAGCTTGTCCTTTTCGAAAGTATGGACAATCGTAGTGAGTCAACATATCGAGATCCTTCACAAATAGTTTATAAGCAACTTGGTCTGACCTGTGTACGTCATCGTCATATAGACTAGTAGACTGCTACTTGACTGTACTCAAATTAGTCGTTACTAAGAGTAGTATAGCAGTCATGTAAAAATTTTAGGGACCGGAGCCGAGAGTCATGGGTGACGGAGTTTGACGGGTTTTGACTCAGCATTGTGTATGTGTCTCATTAAAATGAAATGACTAAATGAGTCTTTCATTTCGTTTGACTGAGTGAGTGAATTCAGTTAGTCGATTAATTCAAAATTTAGTGGTTGTTTTCTGCGCAAAATGCCTTGCCCATTTTTTGCGTCACAATTTTACCATTGCAATCTTCTTCTTGTTTTGCTTAATGACACAACATTAGTTGAAAAAATAAAACATCTACCGAGTGCCTGCTCACTCACTCGTTATTGTTGTTCAATCATCCAGTCATTCCACTTTTTCGTACTTCGTCATATTCGAAGCAATCGAGTATCAACTAAATATTCAATCGTTCCATTTCAACGTGTTCCTGATACCAACTCATTCCTTTTTGCTGGCAATGTCTCAAAAGGCGTTTTGATTAAGTCATGCAAGTGTTTAATGCCAACCAAGCAGCCAAAAAGCATCAGCAGCAATAACAAAAAGAGTAAAAAAAAATATTTATAAAAATGTTATTCCTAAAAGTATACTTCACTTTTGTATTATTTGTTGAAATTTTAATACAAAAATCCAATTCCTTCAAATTTTTCTAGATTTTAACTATATTGCTTACAAATAATTACAGTAAATATAAAATAGCTTATTCTTCTCAACTTGTTTTTACAAATAGCTGTTTGGTCATGGTCTGTCGGACTTAGAGGAAATATTTCGAATTTGGTAATGTTTTTTTTTTTTTTTACGATGGAGAAGCATTAAAAGCCGAACGAATCTACTATTCGAAGTGTGGGACTTGCACCCACTAAACCTCACCGTCCCAAGTCCTACAGTCCCCCTGGCACTACCGCAAAGCATTACGTCAAGGAGGAAAGAGGGAGCATTACAGCTCAAAGTCTGCTTTTACCCCATGTAAATCAAAACAAATTTACGTTAAAACTTCTTGTCAATATCAAACTAATGACCTATCACGTCTTCGTTCGTCTGAACTCGTCGTAATCGTTCAATATGCCGCAGCTCTGTCATGATTTGAGCTGCAGCCTGACTTACCACATCCCAATTCAGCTGTGATTCACACATATGCCGGATGCAGTTCGACACAGTCGGCACCTCACCAAACGCAGATGAGATCATTGATCTAGCAACATCAAATCTTGGGCAATGCAGGAAGACGTGTTCTGCATTTTCGTTTTCGCCTGTGCAACTCGGACAGAAGGGATCATCATATCCCCGCTTATACAGATATTCCTTAAAGCACCCATGACCGCTCAGGAACTGGGCTAGGTGATGGTTGACCTCTCCAGTCAGTCATGTTGTCGTATAGTTTCGTGACGTGGGTTCTTGATATTGTAAGTTTATAAACGAAACCTTGAAATATGAAGTGGGCGGGTTGAAATGAAAACAGCCAAATAAAACATTTTCCAACTTTTCCAGTGGATTATCCAAACATTTTCTTTGATATTCTTCTAGTATGACCTATAACGGATACATGAATAAAAAATCAGCCAATCTAACAAAAGACCCAACTTTTCCGGTGAATTCTAATTTGGCCTATAATGAAGACAATAAAACAAAACATCAGCTAACGCAGTCAGCCATTCTCAAGATAACAGCATTTTCATAATTGTGAAATTATAATTTTTTAATCATTTTCAAAGCCGCTCCCCCTAAAAATTTTTGCCAAAATTTTAAAACTTTTTATACTTTAATATCCTTCAAACACTCGAACAATGTAATTTCAGTTTTTCACACATAGAATTACAGTCGAATCGCGATAATTCGTAATTGCAAGGGACCAGCATTTTCTTCGAATTATCGAGGTTTTCGAATTATCGAGGTTTCGATTTATCGAGATTAAAAAGAGAAAAATGCGAATTAACGGGGCTTTTACATTTCAGTTGATTTTCATCTATTTTTAAACTTTATTAGAACATAATAACTCCATTTACATATGTATTTACATCTTACATACTATTAATTTAATAGAAAAATAAAAACAGAAACATAAAATAATTACAAAGAGAAAGACTAAGGTTTAAAAAAGTTTGTACAATAATATTTGATTGCTTGAGGTTCTTTTCACCTATCTCTTCAATTGAATTTTCCAACTTTATTAAGCAATCAAAAACATTTTTTTGGACATCATGATTTGAAATATAAATTGTTTATTCGTTATAAGAATTTCTTCATCGGCGCTATCATCGTCATCACTTTCATTATTAATAACAGTAACTTCTTCCAAAATATCGTTGTCTGTCAACATACCGGATACAGCAACGTCATTATTAACATTCACGTAATCATCAAAAAGGGCGACATTTTCAGAGTTCTCAGATAAACGATTCCATAGATGATCTATATTCAATTGCTCGTCTTGAATTAATTTTCCGTTGCTATCTTTATTAAAACCGCAAGCACGGAAGCAGTTTTCAATACAAGCTGCGTTGACACTATTCCATGCTTTATAAGCAATTTGCATTGTCGTAAATAGCGTACATTTAAACTCTTTTTTTGTCATCAATGCTATTAACCAGATTAATAACCTTTTCCTTGCGGTATAATGATTTAAAAGTTTTTATAATACCCTGGTCAAGAGGCTGCAGTTTGGAAGTGGTGTTTGCTGGAAAAAACTTTTTTTCTATGTGGCTTAGATCAGGGGACCCATTATGCGCCGCACAATTGTCCATGAATAGCAATATCTTTCGATTTGCACTTTTCATGGTGTCATTCAACATCTGAAGCCATTCGTTAAAAAGATCCATTGTCATCCACGCCTTTTTATTATGTCGGTAAAGCATTGGAAAGCTGCAAATGTTTCTGAAGCACCTTGGTTTTGCAGGCTTTCCAATTAATAGTGGTTCAAGTTTTTCGGTGCCATCCATGTTTACAACAAATAATAAGGTAACTCGTTCTTTACTATGTTTACCACCATGACATTTTTCATTTCTGAAGCAATAGGTTCGATCTGGCAAGTATTTATAAAACAAGCCAGTTTCATCTGCATTAAAGATGTCTTTAGCATCGTAATCTTTAATCAAATCACCCAACTTTTCTTTCCACCCTACACAAACTCCTTCATCAATAGTAGAACTTTCACCGCACAATTTTTTAAATGTGATGTTGTGTCGATTTTTGAACCGTTCAAGCCAACCACTGCTCGCTTTAAAGTTATTGATCTTCATTGCATTAGCAAAACACAAAGCCTTTTCGGTTAATAACTGGCCGCCAATAGGAACGTTGCTTTGCCGGCATTGTGTTAGCCACAAAAGTAGACACTTTTCTATATCTGGATATTCAGATTGCTTCTGACGCTTTACTTTACTGAACGAAGATGCTCCCATAATAAATTCCTTTTTTTTGTAGAATTGATGTGAGTGTTGATGGTGCGATTTCGAATTGTTTCGCCACCTCCTTTTTTTTGCTCCATTGTCAATTGCTGCAATAATTTTTTGTTTTTGAGAAATTGTTAAGGTTTTATGCGTGCGTTTGTTTGGCATCTTGACATTACAGCTTATTGTTTTGAATGAAAGAAGCACTAAGAAAAAACAAACAAAACAAACAAAGTCAGTTAGCCGACATGAAGGCGACAAAACGGTAAACTGAATCCCTATTTGTTTGTTTTTTTTTACTTTTTCATTACGAATTATAAGAGGTTTTAGAAAAGAATTACGAATTATAAGAGGTTTTATGTTCATTGTATTCCAAATAAAAATACGAATTAACGAGGGGACCAAAACGTATGAAAGTTTTACGAATTATCGAAGTTTTTTCAAGGGACCAGCAGTTTGTTACGAATTATAGAGGTTTTCGATTTATCGAAGTACGAATTATCGCGATTCGACTGTATTACTTAAATATTGAGATTTGAATGGAGTTGAATGGAATTTTCTTATTTTAAACATTTCAATAAATAATCTACTTAACTCTTCTGTTACAATATCTTCTGTACTCTATACAGCAATTGATGTGGTAAAATGAAGTCTGCCTTATCAACAATTCAACAAATCTTAGATTTCCATTTATTCTTTGCTTTTACCACATAGTACAATACAATGCTATTATAACTCTTCTGGAAATCATAAACACCTTTCAGTACTAAAGGTAATTAATTAAATAGTAAATTGTCTAATGGGTAATTGCTTTAATTAACAAAACTTTCATAGTCTGATCACTGAAATTATGTCAATTATCTTACTGGCTGCCGCGAATTGATTGATTTTTAATTTATTGTATCTTCGTTTTCTGAAACATATACTTAGGAATTCGTATCCTGTTTGAGTGAATGAGGTTGTGTTTGTGAGTGTAATTTAAGAAGATAAAAATGAATAATAATTTGAAATGAAAAAATCGAGAACTCAAGCCATCTCTTATCAAATATTTCCCATACTTTCTTTTTTAGTTTAGTTAGTTTAGTTTTTTCATAAAAATAAAGTACAATACAAAAGTCAAGTCTCAGCAAATATCGCGAATAACTCAGATACTCGTACATATCCCATATTTTTATCCATTTGTAATTAATTAAATATAAAATACTAGAAATCTTTATTGAACAAACAATTTTATTATTGTAGATACAAAGATATAAACATATTTTTTAATAATTACAAATTGCATTTTTTTTTTTTTCACACGTATCATCTAAAAAATATTTTTTAAAACAAAACTAAAAATACGACATACGATCAATTACTTACAAATCTCCCCGAAAACTGAAATTAATGTGAAATTTGTTATATAACCGTAAAATTTAAAACAAAAAAAAAAAATATGTAATACAATTAATAATAATAACGAAAATATGAATTTGATTTTCGAATCAAAACGAAAATCGAAACGAAATAAAAAGGTTTTTGGCAACATTAAATATGATCCGGACTCGCAACTCAACCGGCACAATAATTTTCAATCGTTCTCTGGAGGAATCATGCTGCTCTTTCGGTAAACAAAAACAATGTTGATTGATTTTGAACAATTATTTGCAAAACAAAGTAATTAAATATTAAATATATTGACCTATATATACATACTTATAATATATATATATATATATATATATATACATACTACTTACTATATATCAAAGTACTTATCTACATTTACTAGTTAATTATTATCTTATCAGTCAACCAATCAATCAATCGCCCTACTTTAAATTAAATCAAATTATTATCTAATCAATCAGTCAATCAAACAATAATAGATTCCATGTATATCCCAGTATTTTTATATGCATTAACTAACATCTTGCGTCGTATGTACATACAATAATTAACTAAGAATTAACCTATGTATGGAAATGAAATCTCTAGTTTTCGTTCAGAGAATCACACAGTAATCCTGATAATCCAAATAATCATTTCATCAATTCTGAAATACAATGTACAAAAATAATGCTGACTAAATTAAAAACTCTCATTTATTTACCAATATTATTGTAGTACCACAAACCAACCAATCAACCAATCAATCAATCAACCAATCAACCAACCAACCAACCACATTTAAATATTTCTAATTAGTTGAGTTGAAAATTAATTACTTAATTAAATTATTAAATGTTTTCAATTGAATTTTAGAGTTGAGTTATATACATGGTACCATATTAATTCAGTTGAATTTGAATTGATTTGACTTTTGTTAAATTGAGTTCAGTTGAGTTGAGTTAAATAGAGTTCAGTTCAGTTCAGTTCAGTTGAGTTGAATTGAGTTATATTATTCATATTCCGTAGAGCTTAGGTTTATAATAGTATAATAATAATAATAATAATACCATATGTATTTCGTTACTTTAACTATATTAAATCAATCTAAACCGATTACAAACAACAACAACAACAACAGCAGCAAAATAAATATAATAACTTTATTTTTTTTTTTTTTCGAAGTAGACGCAAGTAAGTTATTCTTTGAAGACTACGGAATGTACTTGGGGCCAAAAGGCCTTTGTTGTAATCGTTATCTTATAAAATTCGACACAATCAAGCAGCCAAGTGGCCTTGTTTTTAAAGAAATGGGTCCGTCTTTCAATGGGTACTTGGCTGTCTTCGTGTCGAGGATAATTCTAACTACTCTTATCTCTCTCTAATATTGTAAAGTGTATGACTTTCCTAATCAAATTTGTATAAATTTACGAGTATCATGTTGCTGTTGTTGCCAATCGGTAATCAGTAATCGGTAATCGGTAATCGGTAATTGGTATATGGTAATAGCTTATTAATGCACCTAACTCATTTATCCTTTAGAATATTTTAGAATATAAATAAACATATCATAAATTACAATAAATCATTCTCACTTCATTAAGAGTATTTTGAGTATAAGAACAATATTCTTTAAAGGATTTCAATTCAATCCATGCCATGGTTATTTTTTTTTTTTTTTTTTTTTTGTTGTTTTGCTCAGAAGTAGAGTTACGACTATTTTAAATGCTAAAAATGTTTACCACATACAAATATGTGTATATACAAAGGAAAGTAGTTGACCATTTAAATTCTTCATACATCATAGTTCATTTGTGCACTTTAGGTATTTATAAAAATAAAAGCTATAAAATTAAATTCCAGATAATAAATAATAAAAAAAAATTTCTCAATATAATACAATAAATCAGATACACATCATTTGTAGTCCCCATCCCGCCCTCTGTATATAAATGTCAATTTTAGTGTTGATATAAAAGCGTCAATAATAGGAATTTGAACAAGACTTTCACGATAAATCCAATACAATAAAAATGCTTATAAATTTACATTACTTATTCTATATATTGTACATATTTGAACTATACAGACTAGTAGGAAAGAATTCTTAGCACACTGATTAGTCGTTATTATGTGACTAGATTACTTCTCCGTTCTTCATTAAAGAGGACTCAGCTAGAATCTATTACGAATATTCAATGTTCAATAAATGAATGATTTTTGTTAGTTATTGTATATTCCTGGACAAACACCTGTAAAATCCATGGCATAGCATAGCAATGGCATGTTTTTACGGAAAGGCGCCCCACAGGTAAACTTAACTCTATAAATAAAAGACAAATAGTGGCCCCGACTTGGGGTAAAACTGCTGTATACAACGTTATCATTGGAGTCCCATGGTTTGTTCGCAACACCAGCGTACATAAGGGTCTAAAGATGCCTACAGTACATTAGGAAGCCAGTTTACACAGCAGCCGTTACATTCAGCGGCGATATCCAAGATGCGACACGACGAAGTTTAAAACACCCTGAGTCACTTTATTGTGTAATTTCTCTGCGTAATTAACTACAACTAGACTAATATTTTAGGCTATTATGGGATCAATGTTTCAATAATATTGTATATACAAGTATTTCATTACTAAAACAAAAAAAAAAAACAAAAAAAAGAAGAAGAAGAAGAAATTTCTTACATGACTAGTTATGTGAACAAACAAAATCACTAAACTCCTGGCTTTTCCATTACCAAGTATTTTGAAAGTTGCATCATCTAAAATTCTAAGCTTGTCTACATGAGTTTGTTTAAAGAAATTAATTAAAATAAGATCGGTAAGATAGGTGACATACTTACTACCTATGATTGATGATTGAATAAGGAAACATACATATGTAAGTTTATTTCTTGTATTAGTGACACACACACATATGTATGTGTTGTTGGGGTGGTTCGATTGAGGCATGAGTCAATATAGAGCAGTTTGACAGTGCGATTTTCTTAATGAAGTGGCAATTGTGTCGAGACGAAAAACATTTCTCTTACTTTTGTAGAAAATATTTCAAATATCGAACATTAAGTTACAGTTCAAAGAAATTTAGATAAGTATCCTGTCTCCTGCTTGTATCATATCAAAATTAGTAGAGTTTAATTTATTAATAAACCAAAATAACATATACAATTATATTGTAATGGATTATCGTGAAAGCTAGAAGTACAAACATTGCATTGATTAAATATCAAACAAAAAAACAAACTACAATATAATAATCTAAATAGAAAAAAAAAAATGTTTATGGCAACAAACCACCTTTCACACAAGTAAAATAAAAATGTTTTATTAAATCTCATCCAGATAGTTCTGTCTGTAGTGTAATTGAAAATTTCAAAGGGTAGCAACTAAACTAAACTAAACTATCTGCAACCTTAGTAGTAAGAATCTAATGGTAAGTCTTTGAGGCGGAGATATTACTTAGTGTGGGGAATAGAAACTGAATTTAATTGATCTTAATAATGTATGTAGTGTGAAAGGTACTTTTTATTAAGAATTCAAATTATTCAAAATAAATATTTATATTGTATGATATACGTATAACAAAATAATTTGTGATAATAATAATAATAATAATAATAATTATTGTATGTATTATCTTTAAATTGTTTAAATTGTATGTATTACAAATGCATTGGAAAATACTTACGAGGTGTGACAATTAAGTAACGGGACTGGTGTGTAAAACATACTTTATTGAAAACTTATTACAAATAACAATTAATCTCCTTCAACATACTCCCCTTCCCTATCTATACACCGCTGCATGCGAGTTTTCCACTGGTTAAAGCAGTGCTGAAAGTCACTAAGTGTTAGACTCCTTAGCAGGTCTGCCGTTTTTGCTTTTACCTCTTCAACCGACTCAAAACGTGTTCCCTTCAACGAACTTTTGATTTTGGGGAACAGGTAGAAGTCGCAGGGAGCGAGATCTGGTGAATACGGTGGGTGTTCGAGCACGGTAATTGATTTTTTCGCTAAGAACTGCTTCACAGAGAGTGCATTGTGCGCTGGCGCGTTGTCCTGATGCAGAATCCAGGATTTGTTGTTCCACAGGTCTGGTCTTTTCTTTCTCACTGTCTCTCTGTCTACATTCGACATGTCTGATATCATCCGAAGACTCAAACGCCTGTCTTTCCGAACAATTTCATTAATTTTTTGAACGTTTTCTGCAATTCTTGATGTCACATGGCGTCCAGTCCGTTCCTCATCATCAACTTCTTCCCGGCCCTCAGAAAATCGTTTGTGCCATTCGAAAATTCTAGTACGTGACATGCAGTCATCACCAAACACATTTTTTAGCAATTGAAAACACTCACTTGGAGGTTTTTTTAATTTTACGAGAAATTTTAAATTAATTCGCTGCTCGATTTTTAAACTAATCATTTTTCCGGCACTTCTATTACACAACACTTTACTCAAACTAGGTTTAAAAGCAAACTAGACTAGACAGAGAGTCGGGATCAAGTGGATTCTGCGCAGTAGGAGTCAAGGTCACTCACCATCCATCCCCACTCTTAAAGCTAAAGACAGACGACTGTGGTATACTCAGTCCCGTTACTTAATTGTCACACCTCGTACTTACATATGTACAAAAGTATGAATGAAAGTACTACGATAAGTTAACAATGTACAACAAATGAACCATCAATTGATGACTTATCGTGGTTACTCGTAGTATCTTTTTACAATATTAAGTCAATTTTCAAATGCATACATAATTTTTTTTTTTTTTTTTTGTTGAACTTGAAAACATTAATAGAACTTTAGTTAATTAATATTAAACATTGGTTTGTTAGTTAGTCACATCAAGTTAAGTTCAAATTGAGTTCAAGTTGAGTTCCAGTTCGTAAGTTGGTTCGCTCGTTTGTTCGTTCGTTCGTTCGTTCATTCGTTTTGAGCACTTTTTGAGCCCGCTCACAATAATGCGTAGGCTTGGAAATGTGCACGAGTTGAAATTTTTGTTGTTTTTCAGTCATTCAAATCAAAACAAAAAATGTAGCAGTATACAAAGAACTAATAATTTTACTAACCAAAATTTGACCCTTTGCGAAGTTTTCTTTATTCATATTATACTTATTTCTGTAATATTTTATTGTATAATATAATATTTCTTTTGACTCAATTTTTCAGTTATCAGTTATCAGTTTCAGTTTCAGTTTTTGTAGTTCGCTTTAAACATTTGATTTTGGATTTGATTTATTTAATACATTTAAATAAATAAACTAAGATAAATAATATAATGTTGTTTTTTAAGTTTTGTATTTAAAATTAATTTCATTTATTTATTATTAATTTGTATTTATTGTAAGTTGAACAAAAAACAAAAAATAAAAAGACAAAAGACAAAAAAAATAATTTATAAAGTAAAGAAATCCATCCACTAATCCACTATCAGTCATACACAGAAATACACAGAATCACAATGTTTATTATTTCAATTTGTTCTTAAATTAAAAAATAAAAAAAAACATACACACAAAAGTGTTGAAGCCAATTTAAAAAAAAAAAAAAAACAAAAAAAAAATACATATTTTAATTAAATTAAATCACATTCGATACGTGCCGTGCTCAGGTATTTGGGAATATCAAACTAGGTACAGTGGAAAATTCCATTACTAGACACAACAACTTCCAATCATTTATACAAGGCGTCATGTTACTCTTCAGGTATGTACATTAAATATGAGAGCACTCATCATTATAAATGAGTGAGTGCATTTAAATCAAATACTTACCAATACTTTATGGTGTTGTTTCTATTTTCTACAATATTATATATACACTCATACTTATTTATATTTACCATACTTACTTATTGCAATATATACAATACATATGTAAACAAACAACTTTTCTAGTGAAACATAATACAGTTTACATACATTGGAATATTTAGATCATTAGATCAAAATACTTAAGTACTTATGTATAACACTTTTGTAAGAAATAAGACAGAGAAGACTCTCTATTAGAGATATCCAGAAAATTAATTAGTTTAGTTTTTACTAAAAGATTTTCGATAGGAATTCAGGAACAAAAAATATATACCATACATAACATACTATTATAAGTAGTAAATATATAGAACTACCTACACATAGTACATACAATACTTACGTATATAAAACTATTCACACTAGTGTGAATAAAAAAAAATAATAATAATACAATAATAAGTATAACAAGTATTGTAAAATGAAGGTTAACGTCGTCTATACCGAAGTTAATATACTGTTCACGCGCACCTAGAATATACAATATTTTTGCATACGCTACGCTTCTGTGATGCTCAATCATTCAGAAATATTTGATTATTTGTCGGAGTTATGTTTGAGGTATAGTCAGTTCACAACACTGAGACCGGAATATTTATATGAAACCCACAAGCCAGTAATCCTAGGGTCTTGAAATTTTCATGCTTAGTGAATATGGTTAAGACATTTATGTTGTATTATCCAACGTTCAGTTCGATAACACAAAAAACAAAAAAGTTTTTCTAATAGGAACATCAATTTTAATGATAATGGGTTTGTATGGGAAGTCCTCCCTCGTCGTCCGATTCGCCTAGTTCCGACAAATATACTGCGTCTAGTAAAAAGAAAATTTCATACAAAATTTTAGCCCACTAGCTCAAAAACTGAGGGACTAGTTTGCATACATACAGACGAACAGACGAATAGACGAATAGACGAATGGACGGACAAGGCTTAATTAACTCGTCTGTTCGAGCTGATCAAGAATATACAGTATATAGTTTATGGGGTCTCCGATGTCTCCTTCTGTTTGTTAAAAACTTCATGACAAACTTATAAGACTATTCATTCACTGCGTGAAGAGTATATAATAATAATAGGTACTTTTAGAGTGACTACAAATACATAACATTCTACTAAGCTCCCTGTGAATTAAATGTAGAGTGGAACTATTGTAGTACAAATAGCCCTCGTGTAAAGCGATTTTAGTTAAAATTACGGATAAATTTTATACAAGTATAATCCGGTTTTGACTTGAACCAAATATTAATAACTTTAACCATTTTATTGTCTTTGTCAGTTACTAATCTGATTTGTTTTATTAGGGTGAAGTAAGCAAAGGCTTCCTAACTTAGGACCATAGTCATAATCCAGATGCAGATTAAAAATTATAATTAGTTACAATACAATTACACGATTACTGGGAAAACCCCCTGAAAAAACAATTGTCGTCTTTTTATATTCTTTATTTATAAATTATTATTCAATATTTCCAATAAAATTATGTCTTCTTCTGATTCGGTACGTAAAACGTACAATAAAAAATTGGACTTTAAAATTCTTTTGCTGATAGATAATAACCAGGCCATTCTTCGAATTTAAGCCTTCCGAATGTTAAGTGGTTTTTTTCCCCGCAAATACCACATTCATTAATCAAAGTGAACTCCTAAATCTGAAGCAATATTATTGGAAATGAAACATCCCATAGATTGGGCTTTATTTTATTAACAAAAGTATTAGATGCTTGGAAGCTCTTTTCAATAATCGACTGCATAGACTTGATTGGCTTAGCTGTGAACAATATAAAGCCATTAAATCTGAATAACTATTGGGAAAATTGGGAAATTTTGACCAGAAGTCGTAAAGCAAACCAGTATTCCAAAGACCATTTGCGGCGATATTATCCGAATAGCCCTATCCAAAGGCAACTTGCTGCTTATTTTTAGGTTTCTTTTTTAAATTTGAGCAAAATTATGCCGATTTGTATGGAAACTGAATCTTATATTACGCGGATATTTAGATAACGCTGTGTCTTCCAGGAACGCATGAACCGTGTTATACGACGGCTGTCTGTACTAAAAAATATACTTTATGTATACTAAATATATATAGTATTGTACAAGTAAATAATTTGTCGAAATTCATGGGAAGCTGTTTACAATGTAAAGTGACAAAACCATGCACCACTGTGTAATTGTGTTAACAGTTGTGTGAAACTTGCAATCAAATGCAATCAATTTTACTAAATTGCGTTAGATTATTTAGGAATACTTGTATGACAATATTTTTCACTTTATACTTTGAACAGATTCAAATGAATTCACTTTTAAATTATAATACATTATACCAGTTTCATAACCAGTCGGTGTTATACCAAAGTATGCCTTTCTCTCTTTTATTTTATCAAGAGAAATTATGCACCCATAAGATTTAATGAATTTTTTTTATGGAATTCGCAATAATATTCCAATAATAACATCAATATAAATATCAATCAATATAATCGATAGCGACGAACACCGGTGATTCAGAGAGAGGAGAAACTTGCCATGAGCATGGATACTTAACAATTTCAACTAAAGATGGAAAATTTTCTTTCCATTAGTCTCGAATTTTTTGTTTTTTAAAATTTATCAAAGCTTTGAGTTGTCACAAAATATGGTACTAGTATCTGGACAAACATATTTCTTCTAATGGTTCCAATTCCGCACTCAAACCATTCTTACTGATATAACGACGTCTCTGTGAAAGAATCAGAATTATGTATACAATTAATTTAATATATTGATTGACATATATATAGTCGAACTTTCATAACTAATGCATAAAAACAGTTCGTCTTATGGAAACTTCGAGTTATAGAAATATTCTTCAAAATTAATGAATTATATATTTTTATTTGCTGAGCATCAAGTTCTCTAGTTACAATTGCAAATTACATCAAACATTTATATGATTATACAGAATATTGACTTGGCGATCAATATTAAGTAGCTGATGGACCTTCAATTTAGAAGGCCCTTATGATGGAGCCGCAATGAGTCCTCACTCATGCCACTAGGCGGTTTAAATAGCTTTGTTGATGACAATTGCTGATTTGCAGGATTTACAGTTGTGTACCGTGGGCATCTTTAGGTCTCTGTACAAGATGCCCCAGTTAAAATATTCAGTAATTTAAATTTGAACATTCGCCATGCATATTATTTTTCTTTGTTTCAGTGGAAAGATATTCTAATAATGTTTAATGCTTAATAATAATTGGAAGTTGCATTCAAATTCATTAGTAATAAAATCCTATTTTTCGGTACTCGACAACTACATATACCCTATGGAATTTACCCAAACATATAGTGATATTAAAGCCGTTTCTAATAAATCTTTTAAAACCATCTTCTGTTTGCTATAGAAACTGCAGTTATGGATATACGAAGTAATTTAGAAGAGCTTATCTTTTTTCAACTTTTGATCACATTTTATTAAACCTAAAATATATGATATACGTTTGTATGTACAAACCTATTGGTCCGATCAATTACAAAGACTTGTGAAACGCCTTCCAATTATATATTGTACATACGTGTATATTTCAATGATACGAAGGGGGATAAAAAAAACTTATAAACAATATAATACTCAAGTTATTAATACAGTATAGTATAGTAATAGTATTAATAAAATATAAAATACTCGTAAATATCTAGTGTATTGTACAATACATAAAATGATGATAAGATAAAATGATGATAAGATGAAAAAGATTGAACAGTAGATATTTCATGATTCTTTAGTCCATTGTCAAAAGCCCTCCAAATGTCGAGAAGTCATTTAGTATTTACCACCACTGAATAGCTTCATTCACCACTATTAATCAAATCATGTTTCAAAGAAGGCGCTTTGGGACCAACTTGAGTTGAGAAACGATGTCTTACGACTAAGTATTGTAGGATGGGCATATTGTAATATTGGTCAAAATAATAATTTTTTTTTTTTTTTTGTGTCGTTATCACTTTCCTACACTTTCATACATAGATGTAATGTGATGTGAAGAGAATCCAAAATATGTACACTAAATTATATATTGGGTGTTTGCAAAAGTCGTGTAGATTTTTTTTTCCAATAGATGGCTTCAGTTTTAAAATGAGTGAAGGCCGAACACTTAGATATATTGGTGTGATTTGAACGGTTTGAGTCTAAACTAAATATCGCTGGGTTGCAAAATTCCGTTCCAGAGATTTTCAGCTTAAAGATGCTGCACGCACTGGTCGGCCATTGGGGGCTGATGATGGATGGATGGATGATGACCAATTCAAGGCAATGATTGATAAAAACCGCAGTTATTCAACACAAGAAATTGTAGAAATACATAATGATTCACGTACAACAGTGAAAAAACACCTGAAAAAACTTAAATACGTACCCAAGCTCGATATTTGGGTTCCGCATGCGTTGAAGTCAATGGATCAATTTCAGCGATTCATTACTCAAACGTAACGAAATTTCATTTCCATATTTCAAGCGATTCGATAGCCAATCGGAAAGGTACCATTTTTCACCATGGTCACTCAGCAAAAACAATCGGAGCTGAATTGGGAATTGATAGGCTCGACCTTCATTTCCATTTATTCCGCGCTCTTTAAAACTTTTTGAGTGGTGAAATATTCGGTACTGATGAGGCTGTCAAAAACCACTTGTCATTTGTGTTTTGCCTATAAGGATCAAAAGTTCTAAGGTGATGAAATAATGAAACTTCCATACATAATCGATTACTATTTGATCTACATATAATTAAATTTTGAATTTAATGAAGAAACCCGATCTGACTATTGCACACAACCTATATAATTAATTATTAAGAAGATTTTACAATGACAAAAATTGAACAAATTTCTAATCTATGACAAACATCGTATGATATAATAATGATGATGATATTGTATTGTTTGGAAATCTTTTATTTCTCGACAAAATTTAATTGGAACAACTCATGTAAAATAGATAATCTATTGTAGCAATTAAAATTGAGTAAATTGAATAGAAAACTAAGAATAGAAAACAAAAAATAAAACTCAGAGAGTCCTTAAATTATCAACGCCACTTATGCAAAAAATCCAACAGAACTGATAATAAAAAATATAAAAAACAGACTTACCAGCACTCACTCAATTTCGTTCAAACTGCATTAACTTTCCTTTTTTTTTTTTCAATATTATGTCCATCAGACGTGACAATTTCGGAAGGCCTGCCATCCTAAAATGACCACATATGTACAATATTTTCAATCGAATTGGTCTCTGGGATTTGCGCCCACATTAAACTATAAGGAACAACTTTTGACATGTAAAGCATTTCCACGCCCTTATTCCATCATTATGTGTCTACCTTTTGTTTAAAAGTCGACTGGACATGGTGATTTGGAATCTTCCCACCTGGCTAAACAGTAGCTCAATTATTTGGCTATACCACATTTCGTCTAATGAATGGGAGATCATCCGATTTCAATCTGATAGAAAGTAATATATCCGGAATCGCCGCGGTCATCATGTCATGGATATAAAAGTGTTTAATAAGTACATACTTGTATTGTACTTGTATGTAGTAGCGACCTCACTCTGCCTCACTCGGGTGCAATTTACATGCTTATTTTTTTAGACTGGCTCATTGGCCCAGAGGGTTAGTGCGCTGGCTGACATCCCAAGAGTCGCGGGTTCGATTCCCGCTCAAGGCAAGTCTGGTCCTGCACTTTTCTAATTTTCTCCTTTCCTTCTTAATTTTCCCCTGAGCTGAAGGCCTCTGTCGCTATGGCTCATATTAAATACTAGGTTATAATTTGTAATTATAATCTTAATTCTAATAAATAAATAAATACATGCTTATTTAATTTTGGTACTGTTAGTTCATTAGCCTGACACAATGAGAAGCAGCATTATGAGTAACAGGAAAAGGAATGGAAGAATTGATACGATATTTCTCACCGGAAATTATAAAATACCCAAAGGATAATTCATTATACAAAGCACTCGTCCCATAGTGTATGGAGCGTTCAATTTGACAGTAAATGCTTTTTACAAAATTTATTCGAAATGACTGAATATGATGTTGATCACTTCACGATACTCAATTTTTCTTGCCAATATACAATATATACAATATATACATATGGACATATGTACATATGTATGCATGAGATATTTCTTGGGTATGGATGTCGGATATGGGTTGGATTTTATTGGAAGATAGATTTTCCAAATTATTGTTATTTAAATTCTATGATAAACAAATTTGGCAAATGGCACTTGGCCAATTTAATTTTACTATTGTACTATACTCGCAGTATATCTTTTTTTTCTTGTAATAATGTTGTAAAATTTTCTAATATGAAATCTGTTTGAATAATACAAGTATGATATGTAAAATATTAAAAACAACAATAGCAATAAATAATATTCATGCCTCTAAATACAATACAATACAATTCAGTATTTCATAAATAATAAATATCAACTACTAAGAGTTATATTTTTAAATTCTTTATTTAATCATCATCATAATTCGTATACAAATTTCAATTGGCAACAAACAAAAATTGCATTTATTATTGATGTCATACAATCAATCAATCCTCCCTTCCCCCGAAATCTTATAATACTTAATAATAATTAGTAACATTAACAAATTGTATGAATTGTGAGACAGTTTTTAATTATTACTCGTAGTGCAATATGTTCAAATACTTAAATCAAATACAATTATATACATATTTAATTAGTTTAGTACTTAAGTAAATACTTACTAAATAGTAGTTTGTTCAATTCATGAATGTGTTTATTAAAGACTCTTAACATAATCATAAATCAATTAATTAAGCAATTGTAATTCAATTTAAATTATTCGAGTAAAATATTGATATTGAATACACACATACAACATATTATACATATATGCATTGGAATGATGTATATATACATATGTTGTAGTATATATGTATGTATGTATATACAAGTATATTGTGTTGGGTTAACTTCGTTCTAATGTAATGTAATGTAATGAAATGTAATGTATGTTGATTAAAATCACTCACATTTGCAT
The DNA here is from genome assembly GCA_037043295.1 of Amiota minor. Lineage (NCBI taxonomy): Eukaryota > Metazoa > Arthropoda > Insecta > Diptera > Drosophilidae > Amiota > Amiota minor. Next base: position 161,512 of record JBAMAW010002586.1, read on the forward strand.
TAGTTCGATGATTGTACTTAATTTATTTACATACTATATACATACTATACTACATATATATATATAATATACATATATACATTTTTATCTAATATTCATCGGAACAATATTCCGCAATTTCAGTGTGATAGAGTCCTATCACAATACAATATATACAACAACAAGTACATACCTATTCCCACCATAGTGTATCAATATCGATCGCGTCATTCATAATGATCACATATCACAATACATAATACGATTACAGTAATATCAGCAGCATTTAGTATATCAATCACATGCATTTGCATATACAAGCATCTTAATAAACATTTATATATACTACATAGTCATAATAACATACAATAATAAATGTAAATGTTAGTTAAATGTATTTCTTACTTACAATATTACGATTTATATACTTATAACATACATAATATACATATACGATACAAGATCTAATCCAAATGTAATTAATTTAATCTTAACTCAACTTCTATTTCATTTCTTTCGTCGTTCGTGCGTTCGTTCGTTCGTTATAATCTATCGATCAATCTATCTATCTATCTATTGATGTTACCATCCGATCAATCCAATTTATTCGGATTGCTTATCAATCATACTGTTGGATATAATAAATACCTGCATTTTAATCTGAATCTGAATTGGATTATGGATGGGACATGGATATTATGGATGTGTATTCTGTGCTACTACTAAAGATGTGCTACGGGTGCGTGCTGGGTGCCTTAAGGGGAGGCCATGTGATGAGGAAGCTGAGAAGGGTGACTATACATGCGGCTCGACACTCGCCTATGCCTATTTCGTTTCATTTATATTCTTTTGTTCATTTCTTATGTTGAATTTATTCGTGGCTGTTATCATGGATAATTTTGATTATCTAACAAGAGACTCCAGTATATTGGGCGCTCATCATTTGGACGAATTCGTTCGAATATGGGCTGAATATGATCCAAATGCGACGTAATTATCAATTTAATATTTTTCTTCACCAACAAAAAATCTTAAGTGTAATACAAGTAGTTTCCTTATCATATCATCATATGTTATGTGTCCAATTTTATTTATTTATAAGTTTTTCTCAGAATCTTTGATATTATATTTTTAATTTTTTTTTAATCTAATTACATCTTAGTTAGAATTCTTATTATAGTTTATTGCATTTTTATGCCTAAGGATCTAAATATGTATACATATATATATTCAATATAAAATAATCTTATAGATGCAAATTTCCTTTGCAGACCAATGCCAGTTAAATATTGTATAGACAATATTTTTTGTCTTCACATTTTAGTGGATATATTTTTCAATTAATGAATCATTACTGATCGTCATAAAACTAGATGTTATCGATAAAGTTTTGAGTAAGCCTAGTTTGAGGAATACAAGTATATGCTATGCTTCGTTCCAGCGATCCTATTTCAAATGTAGGCATTCTATGCTGATTAATTTTATTAGCAGAGTATTTTATAACGAAACTACTCGTATTAAAGAACTACATATAAGAATGTTAGGTAGTCAAAGTGACTCTTTTCCACTTCGTTGTCCCCCATTGTAACATTCTGTGTATAATTTATGGTATTATGTGTAAAAAATATTGAACAACAAATTGAATGTTCACAAATTTTGAAAAGTTGTGTCCTGAACGTGTCCGCGAATTACAATTTAAAAAGCAATGCATTCTACTCTTCACAAATACATAGTATGGCAATTTTGAAGAAATCATTTGAGAAACATAACAAATAGAATTGTATTATTTCTCTCATTATACATTTGTTAGCAAAGAAGTTCAACAAATCCAAATTATCGCCCATTCCTGTTATCATTGTTTTATTATTTTATTATTATTTTTCCACTTTTTGATGTACTAAGTATATTTATTTCACTCATATTTCATATTTTGTGAATGTTATCTCTCGAAGTACTAGTACTACTTACCTACATACGTGCATGTGTATATATGTTCATTGAGACTTATTTCCTACCATATTTCAATTTGTATTAAATGATTATTATTTGTTCGTATTTGTTTCATATTATTTAATACTTCTTAACTAAATAAAAATGACTCTTCCTTCTAAGTGCTTCTGAAGTACAAGATCTAATCTGATCTAATCTGATCTAATCTGATCTTATCTGATCCTAACTAATCGGTTTTCAACTGGAGTCAATCAATGTTATTATAATTTTCATGCTTTTCGTGTATTTCTTTATATTTCAAACTCCGTCTATTTAAAATTTTTAAATCACTAAACTACAATATTTATAATGACACGAGTATTTTTTATGTTTCTTATGTTGTATTTCTTTTAATGAACGCAATATTGATAAATAATCTGGTCTTTTTCATTTTTACAATAACAAAAACAACAAAAAAAAAAAACAACGATGATTAATTGTGAATTGGTGGTGGTCCATTAAATCATTTGGCCTCATACATATTTAGTGGTAGAATCCATTATACGGAAATGTACGATATGTTGAAGAATATGGATCCTCCATTGGGGTTCGGTAACAAATGTCCCAATCGCATTGCCTACAAGAAACTAATACGAATGAATATGCCACTGGATGATGAATTACGTGTACAATTTACGACAACCCTTTTCGCATTGATAAGAGAGAATCTTAGCATTAAGATGAGAGCGCGTAAGTTCTGAATTCATATTACTCTGAATAAGTATTACCTGCATTTGATAATATTACTCTACAAACATATACAATATCATATCATATTCTTCAATCTGCACTTGAAATTCTGATATATGGACGCACATTGATAATTTTACAGCCGAAGAAATGGACCAGGCCGATATGGAACTGAGAGAAACGATAACAAACATTTGGCCATTGCAAGCAAAGAAGATGTTAAACGCGGTGCCGCCCATCGATCAATTGAATAAAGGCAAATTGTCTGTGGGTAAAATTTATGCAGGTTTCCTTATACTGGAATCGTGGCGTACGACGCGCTTTGGTCAAAACGATTCTGGGATGCCGGTAAGTTACAAGCGACAACTTAAAAACAAATTACCCCAAACATAAAACGTCCTTGCTCCCTTTTCTTTTTTTTTTTTTTGAGTTAATTACAATACTCCCTATATACTTATGTACCTTGGTTTCTCTATATGAATCGATTTCAACTAAACGCTACGATTTAGATATCAAAAATTTGATTCATTTATGAATGTTGACAAATTAGTGTTATGTATTGTACCATAGTAAGACAAACAAAAAAAAAGAAAAAAAAAAAGAACAAAATACATACATATTTCTGGTAACTAAGAAATATACAAACATGAATATGAATAAATTTATAAATAATAATAATAATAATAATAATAATACGGTCCTGTCTGTCTTTCTCTCACGCTCAACAATCATCTTTTAGGTTACGAGAAATGAAATTATAAATAAAGACAGAAAGAACTAAGCGCAAACTCAGAGCCAAATATCAGGTTTTATTATTATTATTATAATTTGTGTGGTCTATTAGGAAAGGCAATAATAGTTGGTTCTTATGAAAAGAAATCTTATTTTCGTAATTGACTGAGATTAGAGTTAAAGAAAGACTATGGTAGTAGGCATGGCTCGTGCACCACATCCAAAATGACAAACCTGTGTGTGTGTGTGTCTAAACAGCTGGGAAATATGAATGGGGATTTTCGAAAAGAAACAATATTCAAATCTAATCAAATCTATTCTATATTGTAAAGAAACAGATCGTTTTTTCTCGTTATTCAGATTATTGAATAATTGAATGTTAGATTTTAGAAAAAAACTAAAGAATAAATTTAAATTTTCGCTTTGAGTTACCTACAATGATGCGGTTGCATTGTAAATTTTTCAACAAGCAAATAACTTTCATTGCACACCTAACAGAGTAAAACAGATTAATGTTCGATGAAACATTTTTATTACAATAATTTTATGGAACAAAGTTTAATATTGACAATGATATAATGAATAATGAAACATAATCACGTAATGAACACCAACAACGCAAGTAGGTAAAATTGAAAATGCACAATACTATAAAAAACTACCACACAATTCGTAATTTATATTGTACAATATATTTATAACACTCCACATAACTAACAATTATATATATAACAAATTCGGTTCTATCGAATCTACAATACTTTTGAACTTAGGACGACCCTTCACACAAACTAAAACAATACAATACTCGTAAAATGGAATATGATCGATAGCGTTGTCCGCACGTCAAACGAATGCTTCAAATGTTGTTGTGCATATGTTTCATTGTTATTGACACTTGTGTTTTTGAAAATTGATAGCTAAAGTTTTCAATACAATATGTATAGTATAGTGTCCCAGAGAAATTAGACAGAATCTTATCTCATCGATGTTACATAATTATTCGATAATCTAACTTATGAATAGTGTTAATACTTGTAGTACTCTGATTAACTCAGACTGTAAGGGAATTCGTGAAATATGTTACTTGTGCAACATTACAAAAACATCTTGAATTATCTCCATTATCTCTAAATGAATAAATTGGAGTATACAATTTTAATCTACTTACTTATTTCAAAAAACTAATAAATCAATCAAGTTGAATGAATCATTGAACTGCTTAAATAGAAATTCTTTTTTAAATGGGTCATCTTTCATTGCTTATGTAACGATGATCCTAAAGATGATGGTCATGATGATGATGATGATGATGATGATGATGTGTGAAGGGTATGATCGACCCACAATTGGAATTGAAATTCTTTTTTATCTCTTGATTACTCGTAAATACACAATTATCGTACTTAGGTACAATATAATGAATCATCGCCAACCAAATATCAAAAAATTTATGTTAGTACGTAAAAAGTTTATAATGATATGATATTATTTCTTTTTACATGTGTTCGTATATACTATAATAACAACAAAATAACATTATTATAACATAATAATAATAATAATAATAATAAAAAAAAAAAAAAATATTTATAAAAATATTTATAACAAAATAAAATGAAATCAAATCAAAATGAAAATCAAAATCAAATGAACTGAACTCACTTGTAAATGCAGAATTGGAAGGAGGTATATATACAAGAACTTTCTGTATATGCAAACTCAGAGTTCATTGTTTTGCAATAGTTTACTACTTATTATATACATATAATAATCTTATACTTATTATTTATTTACAATATTTGTACAGTTTGTTATACAAGTTTATTTGTTCCTATTCTCTATTCTCTATACTCTACTATACTCACTCTACTACTATAATCGTGTATACTATTTATATTGTACTTAATACAATAATAAATACATACATATGTATGTATGTACTTACAAAACAACTAAATTTGTTGTTCGTTAGATCGAGTGTTCAATGTTGGTTCTGTTACTACAATACTTACCATATATATCTTACAATATAATCTATCTTTACTTTATACTTAATATAATAAAATATTCAACATTCAATAATATGTACTCATACACCAATACCAATATACCATATACAATACAATCTTTACCATACAATAAATTAGAGAGTAGAGATTCTCTATTATGTACTATTATTATATTTCTTACTTCTCATGCTATATACAAGTAGTATGTATATAGTACTTACATATGTAAGTACATACTTATGATGTACTCATATTGTTCTTAGTTTGTCTATTTTACTCGTACTTACTACTTATATAGTACATACAAGTATATTGTATTTCCATTGAATTTCATTGAGTTGTGTTCCGTGATTGCCTTTTATTGATGAAAGAAGTTAAGTATAATATATACATGTATACATGTACATACACATATGGTACATATTTATATTAATATTTACTTAATTATTATTATTATACGACATTAAATTATAATTTAGAGTAAATGATCATAATCATTATCATGATTACTGTCCTATATATAAAGGTTACGTATGTTAAATTCGAATATCAAATCGAATTATGTGTACTTATTTAATTAGTTTTTGAATTTAGGAAATTGCATTTCGTTGCGTTACGTTGCATTGAGTTACGTTACGTTGAAAGTTGCAGACCATAGCAAATAAAATTTAATAATCGGAATAAATTCAAATATATTCTTATATTGTACATTTTAATACACATCTCATAAACTACAATACACTAAATCAACAAATCAAAGAAATATTTCGAAACAAAAACAAACAGAAAAACCAAGTAAAACAAAGGTTAACTTCGGCATGCCAAAGTTGATATAGTTTTCACGCAACCCCTAGAAAACGTTTTGACTACGCTCCTGTGATTGCGCATTCAGCAATATTGGATTGTTGATTAGACTCATGTTTAGTTCGTTAGTATTCTACAAAAAGGAAAATAGTTTTTCTCACAAGATTCTGAATTTTAATGAGTGTTGTTCCGATTCGCCTGTTTCCGCAAAAATATACAGCGTCTTGGAAAAAAGCTTTGTGCAAAAATTTCAACCCTCTAACTCAAAAACTCTAGACCCTCAGTTTTGCGGACGGACATGGCTAAAACTCGTCTCATCGAGCTAATTAATAAATATGTATGTACAATACATATGTGTATATACTTTCTGTGGTCTCCGATGTCTTATAATAATATTTACTGCGTGAAGAGTATAAAAAAAAAAAAATTAAGTATTTAGTGCCAAAATGATTTTATTTTAATTTCGTTATCAATTTTTCTATTGAAAATACCAGATCAATTAAATTGGCTCGTACTATTGTTTGTACTTATATTATATATTGTATTGTATAATCCGCCATATCACCCAAATCAAACAATATTATATTATGGTAAAAACATATAAAATAAGGTCTCATTTATACGTTGTCTGTGCCTGTCCAAGCATGGTGAGCGATGCAGACTCTTAGCTGCTGAATTCTCTTCTTTACTCGGCTACAAACCGAGCAAAGAATACAAACCAAATGCTGACTGACAGTCATCGTTTAAATGGTGCCTAATGAACAAGTACATAAATAACAATAATAATTACGATTAGGATTATTATTTTTATAAAAATTGTATTTTTTTGTGTTTATTTGCATCTTTTTGGTATGATGGTGTGTATGTGTCTGTTCAACTATTGACTTCCATCTACGTACTTCTACTTCAACTTATGATTGCAACATACATATGATATGAACCACGATGATATGATACATTATCATATATTATATATATATATATATATATAATTTTTGAATATGAAAATATAGCGGAAGAAACGCGATGATGACAACGAAAATTTGCATAGCCCGACGACAGATGTTGAGCCGGTATTAATAACAATTTCAATTCATATTTAAATATAAATATTTTTGCTCTCTCCATCATACCTTTTCTTTCTCCAATTTGCATTTGCATTTGCTCCAAAATACTTGCTATTCGTAAATTCTTTCTACTTATTATATACTATTGTATACTGCTATATACTTATGTACTACTACTGCTGCTTAATGTACAATACTCGTAGTACCTCCCTAAAAATCAAAATAATCAATGCTGCCAATAAATAATACAATAAATACTTACAATATACAACAATAAACAATTTTCTTTTTTAATAAAATGCTAGAGGAATGTTGATAGTACCATACCACCCACCCACCCTGTTACTTAAAGCAAAAAATATTCAAAGAAAAATCTCCATTTCTTTCCAACACCAATTTTTTTCCGATTTTTTATATACCATAATTATATAATATTATATAAATAATATATATTTACTTTTACTTTTATTATAATCCTTGCATTGGACGAATTCCATATAATATTTTCCTAATAATACTTTTTAATCATTTTCTTTAATAATACAATACAATACTTTCCAACACTGTTCGTATATTGGAAAGAAGAAAAGGCGTCTCCGAGAATGTTTAAACTTAATCAATTATCACTTACTTTGTTAGCACTGAATGGAAATAATTAGAACACACAAATTATACAGATTAAGATTACTAAAAAACCCTGATCCTATTTACATATGGTGCTTTCAATATCGATTAAACTTCAGAATTAGTACCTTCATTAGATAGTATAGATTGGTACATGGTAAAAATCGGCATGAATGCATTCACATTTTCGACTTTAGTCTGAAACAGTACAAAAATATTCATTGTGCTTTTTTTGCCATAAGTACAGTACTCACTTTGAGTAAATGATTTGAGTATTCTTCGTTTACATAAGTACGCACAATATAAAACGATGCAATAGTGCCACTCAATTCATTTCATTCAATTTTACTATACTCAACTCGCTTACGAAATTGTCCAGAAACCTGTCTTTTCATCCAAATATGTCTCATTGCTGAAAGTTGGCATGTCTGCTGAAAGTTGGCATCTCTGCATTTTATGAGCGTGCTGATGAAGTCGGGTTTTACATATAACAACTCTGCGGCAGAACTCTCTCTCGCGAACTTTGTTTTTCTTCATTCGCGTAATTTAGCTTATGTCGAGTGAGAAATGTGAGAGAGAGTCAGAAATATCAAAATAGTTGCTATACGACTGTTGCTGGGTATAAACACAAGCAAGAGACACCAAAGATGAATCCACGATAAGTGTCACAACAGAGTTGCAGAATGTAAAATGGATCGAATCGCAAACGATTGTTTACTCGACCATCAAAATTCGGATTTTTTGAGCGAAATTGAAACTAAACGACCGACCTTGATTTCGTGTGAAGTAAGCAGACACAAAAATATTTCGAAAAATAAAGAAAGCAACAACACCGACTTCTTTCAGTGAACATCATGTAATATAATGTACTCGTACAGTAAAATGCTATACTCATAATTTACTGCACTTTATTCAGAATTATTTCATTAATACGTGTACATAAGGACATTCATAAATACACGAGTATTTATATTTATATTCCTATTCACCTTACAGAAACAAAAGACAGTATTCACTCACTTCACTAAAATACGAATACCAAAACATTCATAAATTCCTTTTCAGAGTGAATGATTCAAATGCGGTTTTGAATGCATTGAAGCAGACGACTAGTATTTAGTATAGGTAAATTATTAAATTCTTTCTAAGTTATTGAATTGAATAGACATGAATTCCTACCCATGTTCGTTGGGTTTTTTTTTTTTTGAAAATGGGGCAATGATCTACTGTACCACAAATTTTGCTATTGCCTTGGGACATCTACAATAATATTTTTAACCCACAATATGCATACATATTTCCCTACTTCACCATGATACACCAATGAAATCAGACCTATTGGTCATTTGGAAGTTTTAACAAACAACTCTTTAGTAGATTTCCTCTCATTCAGTTGAAAAATGTAAAAATTGTGCGTGTTAACCCTTTTTTAAAACGAATTCAATGATATCGTCACTTTTATTTACATCAAAGATATGAGTAAATATGTATTCAATAATAATAATTTAATGAATAAATCCGAATATATGGTATGTCAGATATACGAGGTGTGACAATTAAGTAACGGGACTGAGTATACCACAGTCGTCTGTCTTTAGCTTTAAGAGTGGGGATGGATGGTGAGTGACCTTGATTCCTACTGCGCAGAATCCACTTGATCCCGCCTCTCTGTCTAGTCTAGTTTGCTTTTAAACCTAGTTTGAGTAAAGTGTTGTGTAAGAGAAGTGCCGGAAAAATGATTAGTTTAAAAATCGAGCAGCGAATTAATTTAAAATTTCTCGTAAAATTAAAAAAACCTCCAAGTGAGTGTTTTCAATTGCTAAAAAATGTGTTTGGTGATGACTGCATGTCACGTACTAGAATTTTCGAATGGCACAAACGATTTTCTGAGGGCCGGGAAGAAGTTGATGATGAGGAACGGACTGGACGCCATGTGACATCAAGAATTGCAGAAAACGTTCAAAAAATTAATGAAATTGTTCGGAAAGACAGGCGTTTGAGTCTTCGGATGATATCAGACATGTCGAATGTAGACAGAGAGACAGTGAGAAAAATTTTACATGAAGATCTGAAAATGACAAAAGTGTGTGCCAAAATGGTGCGCACAATGCACTCTCTGTGAAGCAGTTCTTAGCGAAAAAATCAATTACCGTGCTCGAACACCCATTCACCGTATTCACCAGATCTCGCTCCCTGCGACTTCTACCTGTTCCCCAAAATCAAAAGTTCGTTGAAGGGAACACGTTTTGAGTCGGTTGAAGAGGTAAAAGCAAAAACGGCAGACCTGCTAAGGAGTCTAACTCTTAGTGACTTTCAGCACTGCTTTAACCAGTGGAAAACTTGCATGCAGCGGTGTATAGATAGGGAAGGGGAGTATGTTGAAGGAGATTAATTGTTATTTGTAATAAGTTTTCAATAAAGTATGTTTTACAGACCAGTCCCGTTACTTAATTCTGAACATTTATACAATTTTATAACAAGTGAAGTCAAATCACGTGACTCATTTTTCTCACATTATTATTATTGTATTATTCGATTACATAAAATTGTATTTTTTTTTTTTGTAAATACATACTATTTATTTGTAGTCATGAAAATGCTATGGTCTTCTTTCATGTTTATTTAAGTTATATGTTAATACAATATACAAAATACAATACAATTGTAGACTCTTGTTAATAACATATTTAGTTTATTTGTATCATAAAAAAAAGTCCAATATGAACTACGGCACCATAATACAATTCTGTATTTTGTATCAATTGAAAATTCCGAAAATAAAAAGCACAGCATACTCGTATTGGAATTAAAAGAGAAAGACAAAAAAAAAAAAAAAAAAAATATTGTACTTAAAAATTAAAAGAAATAGTTGAGGGAAATACGAAAGATCGAACATGTAGAAAAATGTCCTATATTTAAATTTAATTTTACAATTCACTTAAAAAATTTTTTAATTGCATTTTACAAATAAATTCTACAATCTTAATCTTCTTAATCTTTTACACAAACATCAACTAACACGAACACATGAACACTTCTTTCTTTGTTTAGTAAGTGATGGCAATAATTTTAAACATATGAGTATATAGATTCTTCACTTTCTGTCTGTCTGTCTGTCTGTCTGTCTGTCAATATTTCTATTATATTTGTTTCACTCTAAAGTACTTACACTATTTTAATCCATTGATTGTAAATACCATTAAATTTTCTCAAATATCAGATGGCTCAATCAATATATTCAGAGCCAACAAACTATTGTATTTATTATATTTTAAAATGATTAATGTAGCCTCCATCAATGGTGGCAATTTCATTTTAATGCTTCTCTAATTGTAGTTCAGGTGTCCTTCTTTTCAAAAATCATATTGATATTTCATGGAACCAAAAATAAATTGAATGAATTATCGGATTATAGAGTACATAATTAGCTATACGGAACCAGGAGCAAACGATTTCGACAATTATTCTCAATGAACAATTTTAGTTTTATATCTTAAAAACTTAGAAATTCAACTAATGACAAATCAACAAATGTACGTACATATAGTACTTGTATGTACAATATATCTGATAGATAAGCACATATGTAAAGATCTGATTATCTGATTTATCATTTCATTAGGCCCCTAACTCGTCAAGTATTCACTAAATATATTTTAAGAACTGTCTAAAAACGGGTTAAAAAATATAAAAAATTTATAATATTGTATATAATCAGTTTTTCTAAGGAGCTTTCCGACCTTCAAGTGTATAATACATTTGAGTGGTAAATGAGAAAAATTAAAATCGGTTTCATCCAACTATGGGACTTCCTGTAACAATTACATTCATTATAAATTTGATCAACACCAATTAATGAACCTGGATGACCTAATTCAGCTCGAATTAAAATTCTTAATGAAGTTCCAACTATTCCTGCTCAAGCTCCAAATAAAAAATATAATTGTGAGCATGTCCCGAAATTATTCGAGGTACGTTCATGCTTCGGAACTGCCAATATTCTTCTTTTTACCAATTTTGGTATAAAATTCGACAATCTCCTTCGATCGGAAGTCTTACATGTTCCATATTTTTTTTAATGTTATTGTGCTCGAAGATCATCCAGAACATGAGATGCTGTCAAAGACCTCTGTTGCATTTCATTTGTCAGCGCAAATTTTATTCAAATTATTGATAACAAAATACAGTGACACCAACAATATACTGTAAGCGTCCTGTTGGTAACTGCGCTACTCGGTAAGTTAGTGAAGAATCATTGGTAAGGCTCGTACCACAGACATATCTATAAGATATTCTGACACAAAATTATGAACGTAGATTGGATTCCTTTGGGACACAATTTGTTTATTTATTGATTAAAAGAAAAATTGTTATAAAAGCGGTTTTTATAGAGGGACATCAAGCATGGTTTACTGAAATCTTTTTTATTGGAAGACCATTCCTAACGTACTCGATATTTGGGTACCAAATGAGCTTGAAGAAAGTCATGAAGGGTTGTGATTAACTCATTAAACACAACGTATCATTTTTGATAAGTACAATCACGGGCAATAAAAAGTGTGGTTGGTTGCATCAATGTCAGTCGAAAAAGAAATTGAAGCACCTAAAAGGCAAAATAAAAATTCAGATGTGATGCTATTTGTTTGGTGGGATTTACTACTGGGATAGACTAGGTTCCTTTGTTCTGCTTCCATCGAACAAAATGATTAACATCAATCTCTTTAAGATAAGATTTTATAGAAATGATCTTTTCAACTGTAAAATTGTAGTAAAACACCACTAGCGTTGTCACTTAGCAAACTTTTTTGCAGCTTGATTAGAATTGCCTCATCCATCACAAATAGTAAAGTCATTAAACTTTAAAAAATTAAGCTCCCTGCGGATGGAGGAAAGTTTGCTTCCTAAAAACTCTCATCCAACAGAAGCTTAACAAGTTTTTTTGTAGAAAAGGATAAGAAGAATGTGTCATTATAAAATTACCTGATTGGTGACCAAATACAATAGAAAGTCATTGAAGACAATGGTCAATAAGTCCTTATATCATTGTATTGTCTTTGTTGCCAATCCAATTATTCAAAAACAAAGTCTTTAGGTCTTTCCTTGACAAACCACAAAACATTTAATCATTTGCAAAATTAAGAAAGTATGAGCGAACATCTATAAGAAGCATTTAATAACTCAAATGATAATACAAATCATGATTTTGATCTGATTATCTGATTTAGCAGCACTGTAGCTCTAATCAAACAAGACAATGGCAATTGTATTTGCTGTTTGATCAAAACAGGAATTTAAATAATAATATAATCCAGAGGAATATTTCATATGATACGAGTATTTTATAGAAATGCATATTTATTGAATGTACAATAATAGATCAGAAGAATATACATACAAAAGATTATAGTTATACTTGTAGCAAACGGGCTCAATTATATATACACGTCTATAATATTAATTTATTGTAATTGTCTGAATTGTACAACCACCATATATTTAGTAGACAAAATTCAAAAATTCAGATTGCCAATAAATACTCGCAATACGAGTACCAGCAATGAAATCAAAACCACAACCACAACCACAACAACAACCACAAACACCATCATCCACACTTACTTAGCATGTAAAAACCATAAAATAATTGAAAATAAATAGATTTCTTTTCTTTAGATTTTCATAGTTTCAATTGAACATAAACAATAATCTCAATAGAAATAATTCATTACTTAATAATCAAAATATAAAATATAAAACAAAAAAACAAAAAACAAAACAAAACAAATTGTAATCAATTAATATTCACTTTAGTTTGTCTGGTCAATTAGTACAAATGGTATATAGATTTTTTTTAATTCATCGACTACTACATTCTGCAAATTCTACACATTTTACATTACTAAAATATACATACATATAATCGTATAATCAATCATACTGTCATCAGGATGCATCTTTTAATTTTTGGCATGTTTTTCGTAAATTTTGTTCTATTTTTTATAAATTAATACTTATGCAATAATAATTAAATAATAATAATTAAACTTAGTTGCTAAATTATTATTAATATTAAAATTTAAAAATACAAAATAAACAATAAACAATAAGTAAAAAATCAAAAGCGAATGAGAAATTAATGCTGGGAAAATGCTTAAACAAATACATAATTCACTAACTCAAATGAGAATTTATAAATTTTACAATTTAACAAAATAAAGACTATTTAGATAGTTTAGTTCTCTCTCTCTCTCTCTCTATCTATCTCTCTTTCTCTATCTCTCTCTCTCTCAATCTATCTATCTATCTATCTATCTATCTATCTCTCATTTATCTTGTATATCGATCGCTATATACTATATATCATACATTAGAATATAAAAAACATATATCTTTATATATAAATACTATATAATATTTAAAGTAAAACTTAATTATTTCCTTATTTATTCCATTCCATTTAATTTATTATAGTCAAATCCAAAATATATTTTTTACCTGATTATTTAATTGAATAACTAATTAGCCAACTACAATACAATACAAAAAAATGATTAGTTATTTATTAACTAATTCAAAACATAACAAAACAAATTATGTTATATACATACATATATATAAATATATTCATATTATATGCAAAACCGAATCCTCTTTTTATTACAATATTTAATCTTATTACTTATTTAATTATTATATTCTCATGCTATGCAAAATGCTTAATACTTAATACAATAAATCTTAAATCAGATTAAGAGATTAAAGATAAACATTTTCGAATGCTCTTTTTATTAATATTTAATTTTTGTCTTGTTTTTGGTACCCAAAAAATTACAAAAATAAAAACATTTAAAAACAAAAAAAAAAAAAAAAACAAAAATAATAATAATAATAATAATGGTCATGCGTTGCAACCTCACCAAAAATTTTACAATCACAAATTCACACAACAATAACAACGCAATTACCAACAATAACAACAACAACAACAACAACAACAACAACAACTGACATTTGTATTATACAAACAACAACAACAACAACAACAACAACAACCATATATATGATAACTACAAAAACTGTGTCGGAACCAAATTTAATCAAATCAAATCAAATCAAATCAAATCAAATCAAATTCACTCACTCCTCCACTGTCTTCTACAACAAAATGTACCATATATATGTATCTCTGTATCTGTGTGTGGATGCACGTTTGCGTATGTGTGTGTGTGGAATGTGAAAACAAATTGCAAATTATAAATTCAAATGCAATCAATCATAATTATAATGAAATCGAAACAAAAACACAAAAACAAAAAACTTAAAAATTTCAAAAAAAAAACATACCACACACCCCACGACAACAACAACATCAACATCAACAACTAAACCTACAATCAATCAATCAATCAATCAATCGATCGATCGATCGATCGATCAACAAACTGCACCATCGAAATCAAATCCTATTCAAAAATCAAATTGTATCGACAACAATGATGAAAATCGACAATACAGAAACAATCGTTCTTCAATTGCCTGCTCGATATGGCCGCACTCGACAAAGGAGGATCACGACAAGGCTCAATTAGTTTTGAAACAAATGGCGAAGGTGCCGCTACCTCACAAACGCATTTATTGTCGGGTACACACCATGCAAATGGTGACGCTGAACACAACAGTTTGGCAACACTGGCGCGTCGGAGTACAATCAGAAAACGATCTGTTAGGTAAATTTCTCACGACTCTCACAACTCTTACAATCCTCTCACAACTCACATGAACATTACGAACTATTTAATCAATGGCATTCATCCAACCATCGATCGATATTATATTTGAACATCATAAACAGAACTCTATCCCTATTTTCCATCCATTCATTAATTTCAATCATTTCATATATTTGTTTCATTGAAATCTTTGGATCACAAATCACAATCATTATTTCAACTTAATTTCTGTACGAGTATATTGGGTTGGGGAAAACGGAATCCAATATTTCTACCTTAATTTGAAAATTTTTTTAAAATGGTTTGGGTTCTTAAATTTTTGTCAAAACTTCACAACCTAGCTCCCTGAGTTTCCGGTGAGATTTTATTGACGTGTTTATATTCTTTCCCATTGGCTAATTCTAGTCGCCATTACTTGCTTCAGACAGCCTATTTGTCGATAGAAGAAATCCGAGGTCTTTGTATGGCCTAATTGGGGGCAGCTCATGGCTCTTTCAGTCCCACCAAATACACAGCATAACCTTCCTGACCGTTAGTCCTGGCTTGAACAACGTTTTGAGCTGGTTCACTTCGCTTTGACAAAGAACATTTTTGTATTTCTCATCTCCAGTCATCATTCGTATTAGAAATTGTGCGTCCGGCCAAAAAATCTCGAATGGAAATTTAAACCACTGTGCTTTTTTGCGACAGTTGGTAGGGCACCGCTACACCGAGCTGGTCAGGACATGCCGGGGTACTTCAGCTGTTTCCACGATTTTTTTTATTATAATACAATTTTCGTCCCTGTGTCTAGAACAGAGCCGTCGAAACCAAAATTGCGCATAATTGGCTGAGACAGTATTGGGACCATAAACATCGTTCACAATTTCAGCTGCTTTGCTAGCATTTCGCCTTTATTGTAAAATGTACCGACCGAGTTTTCCCTTATCGAAATCAATTAACCAATTATGAATTCTAGCAGGTTTTTTATAGGGGAGAAACCTACATCTCTAATAAGCCAAGCGTGAAATAGTGTTATATACTAAATTTGGATTTCTTTTCCCCAAACCAATAGATAAGCAGCAAATATTATATAAAAGCGTATAATCAATCAATACTATTTCGCATTTGATAGATATCGATACTACGAGATATAATCGATTTGATTCGATCAATTTCACAGGGCTGCATAATACGCTTTGTATGCCTCTCTAACACTTATCTCTTACTACTTGTACGTTTCAATGTATCAAAAAAGTTCAATTAAGCCGTTAATCAGTTCAAGCTCATCAAATCATTTACATACTTATATTATCTTATTTATATTGTACAATAACAACATAAACTGAAAAACATGAAAATGTTTAAAAGAAAAACAAAAACAAAAACCAGAAACAAGAAACAAGAAACAAAAACTTCAAAACAATAATATACATACTTGTAAACAAATTTTCTTCTATATATTCTACTACTTATATACAATACTACTACTCTTCTTCTTACATTCTTCATAATCAATGTTCTACTACCAATTTGTACCAATTTTATTTATGCAAAATTTTCTTTTTTTTTCTAATTTCTTAAATCAATTTCAGAAACAAGAAGGTGAATAAGTTTGAAATACTCCAAGTGGTAAAATTATTCAAGTTTACTTCTACTTACAATTATAATATTTTTAACTGTGTACTATTTTATCAATATGTGTGAATACTTTTTTTGTGTCCATAATCCGTTTCCAATTAATTACTTAATTAATGTTGTTCACGATGTTAAACAAAAAAAAAAACAAAAAAAAAAAAAACAAAGTAAATCTGAAAGATTACAGATTCAATATTAGCTTTTATATATTGATAATTGACTTATACCAGTAATAATCGTTAAATAAAAAAAAAACAAAAATCCAAGTAACAGATACTTTGGTTGCACCAAAGATTATACTACATAAACATACTATACATATACCCTTCACACTAAGATACTAGACTACTTAGAGTTTAGTCCAAATCAAATCTTTCGATTTCGATTTATCTCTAGATTTCTTTTGTATATAAAATGTCTATGATCTAAATCATATGTAGATCATAGTGCTAACTTTCAGAACTCTCTATTTTTTCTCGTCCTCTCCTTCTCTCTCTCTCTCTCTCTCTCTCTCTTTCTCCAACTCTTTATTACCAAAATTATAGAATCTTAATTTTAGCAGCTTAGTACAAAACATAGTTGGAGAAAGTTAGTTAGACAGATATTGTAGATATTGTAGATGAGATATTTGTCCGTTCCATTTCATTTTTTATTGCTTTGTTGCATTTAAAATCGAGTTAAACTCTGATCGTCGTATGCCGTAGTCAAGAAGAAACTATTTTAAAAAAAAAATGTTCGTAATGTTATATTGTAACTAAGATTATGTGCATACCGAATGGATCAATTACTGATTCGGATTCACACACCACGTATAACACATTACCTTGGGGATCCTTATAGCTATTATATACTATTAGAATGGGTACCAGCCAGATGGGTCCAGGAAATTTGTTCAAAGTGTGAAGAGTATAAGGAATTAAATAAAAACAAAAACAAAAAAAAAAAAAAAACCTAGTCACCATTAACTAACTAATTACTCGTACAGTGAGCGCTTCTGTTGACTTCTGCTACGTCATATTATATGTGTAGTGACATCCAGATACTCAGTTACTATAATATTAATTATTGTCCTTTTGTATTTATTAGTAGTTTGTACATAAAATACAAAATAATCGATATGTTATCGATAGCTGTTGATTGTTAGTTTGATCAACAATAAATTACATTATTGCAATGGCAATGAACATATGGCATATACATATACAAATATATAATATGATGTCGACATGAAGTCATCAATATGCGAGTAGAAGCTAGTATAATTTTTGACATTAGAAACGCGTTTTCGGCTCTCCTTCGCTTAGTAATCGATGTTGTAATTTATCGTAAACGATGTTGTTTCAAACTTATCATATCGTACAAGTACTTATAATTTATATATATATTTTTAATTATAAGACAAAAAAAACTAAATCTTAAACTACTAAATCTACCTACAATAATTTAAAAACTTATCGCGTGAGACACAACTTTCTCAACAGTTTTTCATAAGTAGTACTTACTTAACATATTACCGATTTATCACCATTCTTTTTTAAGTTTAATTGACTTATCGACGTTGTTGTTTTCTACCTACATAATTACCATCGTACTTATTACCTATGTATCACCTATGCACAATGCCAAAGAAGTCTTTGTTAAATATGCAAAATTAACTTAAATATGGCAGCTCTGTACTACAGATTTAGATTACATATACTTATGTATACATATGTAATTATATTATTGTAAATGGTGATGCTATAACTCAAACCAAATGCAATAGTTTCTTACCAACAAGTCCAATTCATATCAGACCTAAAACCTTCATTAAAACCAAGTACTGCAAGACAACAAGAATCTTCCAATTCTCTATTTACGTACCTACTATTATTATTTGCTTAATCACTTATTAGTCTGAGCACTCCACGATGTCATTATCGAGGAGTCTGAGAAACAATTATAACATTTACCATCATTTATGTAATGATGCATACAAATACAAATACATTTAGAAACATTTAGAGGAGTTATGATGATGAACAAAATAGATTGGATCTCGTAAATTACCAAGCATTGGATTGGCATTCCTTGTTTATGAGATTAAACCAGAGCATTTGTTCCGCTTACATTGTACTCTATATCTTCTCTGCATTCTTTGTAGTAAATTAAACTAATTACATAAATACGATTATTAATTAAAATACTTGTATAACAGTTACAATTGGGGGTAAGTAGTACAAAATTATTGTACAAGAAGTAAAAAAATTACTGTACGAAACAAAGACAAGCCAAGCCAATCCAATCCAATCCAATCCAATCCAATCCAACCAAACAAAGTCCAATCTTTAAAATAAGTACTTACAGTACAATACAAGTATTTATTTTGATATACTTAGAATAGTAGTACTTATTTATCCTTTTTCCAAATACAATAACATTTAATCCGACGAATCCGACACAGCACAAAACAACCTACAAGCAATCAATTCAAACTTATCACTTGAATCACAAGCCACTCGAACTCTATGGAACTTAATTACTTAATACTTATTAACTTACTTAAAGCAAGTGACACACATACCACTTACTTATTACTTACTACTATTTCTAACTACTACTACTACTACTACTACTACTACTACTACTGTTACTACTACTACTACTACTACTAATTTTACTACTAATAGTACTTATTGCACATACGAGTATATGTAGATATACTCTTTACGTATTGTAATAAAAACAAAAATCAAATCAAAAAAATACATACTCATACACTTCCTCACTTTTAAATACTTATAGTCAGTCGTATATACTCGTATACTTACAATATTTTCAAAACTGTCATTCAATTCACTTGTAATATAGTCTTATTTATCCAACATCCATCCATCCATCATCCATAGATACTTTATTAATAGACACTTACCATACTTAACATATGTAAGTATGTATGTATACTTGACTGTACTCGTAGTGTAGTGTAGTGTAGTGTTATATAGTAGTGCACATACAAATCAACAATTAAACACACCAAATATTGTAGTATTGTATGTATTGTATATTGTGTACAGTAAAATGTTGCTTAATGATTTTCTCAGTACTTCTTACTTACATTTGCACTTGTTAAGTTCCAATTACCAATTACTTATTGTACAATCATATTCAATCAGCTTCAATTCAATATAATACAATTCAATTTTTATTTTACTATTCGAATTGTTTTATCTTTTAACAATAAAATAATTGAAAAATTAAATTCCTTTTTTTTTTGTTTTTATAAATTAAGTACTTGGGTATTTGAGTACTTGATGCCAGCACATCATAATTTATTAATTACAACACACTTATAATAATTTCTTTTGAATTACAATAAACTTATATTCTACTTTTGTTAATTTTTATTTATTTATTATTATTAGTTAGTATGTATTTGGTTGATTTCTTCAATTATCTATAAATATAGGACAAATACATACTTATATATATGTATATAATATACATATACATATATATATATATATATATTTATATTGCAATTAGTATAATTAAAATGTTCAAAAAGTAAATGTACAAATTCGAAATTTCGAAAACAAAATATTCAACAAAAAAAACAAAAAAATGTTATTATAATAAAGAATTATAAAACAAAAATTAAAGGGTTACGAAACTATTTAGTTAATTAATTTTTGAAATACCTTAATTACTAATTAAAAGAATAATGCCTATCTATATATGAAAAAAAAAAAATACAATTGTACTTAAGTATTTGTAGTTAATTGTGTTTAAATGTAAAACGCATTTCAATTAAGCAAAAACCTGCATTTGATTTAAATTACAACAAAAACATCGAACCCCTTATTCCTATTTCGATTTAAGTATTTCGTGTTCTAACCCTCTAACTCTTTTATAACCGAACAAGTTCTACAAATTTACTATTAACTTACTACAATATTTTGGTTTTAATGAAACAGTTTTAAATGTGTTATTAAGTAGAGCCTTTGAGCGTTTATACTCCATATTCCTTAGTCCTTACTCACAACTCAATAATATTGATAATTGGCTAAAAACAAATATGGTACTCTCACTCTCCCTGAAACATGCACAAATCCAAATCCAAATACGCTCCAAAGTTCTAAATATTATCTGTGTATATTTTACCAAACCAAACCAAACCAAACCAAACCAAAAGAAAACTAACCAAATTTAAATCAAACCTATTCAAAACAAAAAGATCCTCCCACAAAAAAATTAACAAAATTAAAATTTAGTTTATATTGTAATTGTTGTGTTTGATAAATCTTTTTATATATACATATATCTATATATACGTACAACTATATCTATCCGATATATATTTACTGTTTATGTCTATCTACATATAGGTAGTATTAGTTGAAGTTCCAGATATTATTCAGAATAGTGTTCATATTGTTGTTATTGTTGTCTTGTTGAATTCTTTAATTATTTTCACATATGCATACATATGTATGTGTGTATATTTTTCTACGAAAATAGATGTTGGAACTGCAGGACGCGTCACGTCATCCTTCACAGGAATCGCTAACTGGTGACGATGCTGGCCACTTACATCCTGGTCATGCGTATACGAATGGACATCGGCGTTCGCCTAGTTTAAGGTAAGTTCTATTAAGTCTATCTAAGAATATGTATTGTACTTAGAAGACATTCAGTAAGAAAAGTTATTTGTCAGTCAGTGACGACCATTATGGTTTTTTTTTGGGAGTCGACCAAGCTCACCTCAGCTCACCTCAGCTCAGCTCAGCTCAGCTCAGCTCAGCTCAGCTCAGCTTAGCTCCATTCTGAAATGCATTGACTCGTTTAGAATCACAACTATGTCTAATCCGCATTTTCCGAATATTGTGTTTCAAAAATGTAAATTCAATCCTTTTGGAACGAGAAGAGAAGATCGGCAACGCTTGTCATTCTCAAAACTTTTTGCACAAATCGAACAATGAAACTTGTATTATGAGTGGTGCTTTTTAACACTTTTAATATTAGGTTTTTCTTAAAACGGAATCACCAGCAGAATTCTCAATGATTTTTCACACGAAATTCTATTATACTGTTCAACAATATTCAAGTTACATTCTTTTGAACAATGGTAAATGGTAAAATGTATAGAGGTGCAATAATAAAACCAGGAAAAAGTTTTAATTTTGTGGGGTTTGTAATCAAAAAGATATTTTGCTTTATTTCATATTCTGTTTCTTCTGAAATTGTAAGAATTGAGAATTCAGAATTATTTAGTTGGTTGCTTCCAACTAGCTATAATATTTTGTTTTTTATTTTATCGAAGAAACTATCGACGATGCTACTGTTAGATAAAGTTCCAATTCTGAAGTAAAAAAATATTGTATTGTAACTTTATGACAATTAATATATACTTATATGATATTCTAGTATTTTTGTTTTTTGTTTCTATTTTTGTTCCATTTTATGTGATTTTACAATCTGAAATTTACACAGACATAACGGCTCGCCATTAGCAAGATCTCCAAGCCCAAGACGGCGCGGCCATCAATACATACATCATGATATCGGGTTTTCCGATACCGTATCTAATGTGGTAGAGATGGTCAAGGAGACGCGTCATCCTAGGCATGGCTATGGACATCCGCGTTATCCAAGAGGTACTTCTTTCACTAGTAAAATTAATTATTTTAGAATAACTATCCTAAATATAATCAACCAAATCATTATTGTTTTTTTAAAGATTGTAAGATTGTTTCTTGTTTTTGGTTTTTTTTTTTTTTTTTTTTTTTGTCTTTTGTTTGTTTGTATTGTGTAGGTTTATATAAATTTTATCTCTTAAAATCGTAGTAAAAGAAGTTTAAGGTAATAAACCTGAACACACCTGAAAAGACCTGAAATAGGCGTATGTTCACTGATCCAACATACGCAATTTCTCCTTTGCATGTCTTAGAAATCGATAAATCCAATATCAAAAATCTCTGTTTGTATAAATACTTATACCATATAGTACATACATAGAATTAATCAAAAATTATACCTTATTATATGATATGATTTATGATTTCTTGGCGTACAATATTGTACAATATGGCACTTTTAACGTAAAGCTGCTTTTTTTATTTAACTTTTTTAAACTTAAACAAACAAACAAAAAGAAAAAGAAAAAGAAAAAGCAAGTATATTATCTAATAGCGATTACAAATACATCTGTTATGTCTAGGCAAACATTATCTAGAACAAAAAGACTTATTTTTACAATACTTAATAAGTAAGTAAGTAAGTAAGTTCGGAAGAATTGTATTATAGGCTATTGTATCTGTTAAAAATTGGAACACACTGTTCAATGTACATAATTCAAACCTTCACATTTGATGAGAAAGATATTTGCACGTTGATGATTATGAGTATGATTTTATTAAAAGCTCAGATAACTTGAACTTGCAGGTTTGCAGTCAAATGTAATGCAATAAATTCCATGTTAGAAGATTTTTATTATTCTAATGCATAATAAATAACATGCAAATGCTTTACACAATAAATTTTATTACTGTAACAAAATAATTTACAATTGTTAAAAGATCTATACATTGACAGTCCACGATCTGCTGTTAAATTTATGAACCAGTACATCTATGTTAATTTATTATGGCTTCATGGTATTTGCCCAAGTTGCATTTACGCAAGCCATCCTACAGATTTGTATAGGCGAAGGATGAGATATAATTCACCTCACCACTGCTACATCGAGTGGACCTATTATGACTTCCTCTGGAAATCTACCGAATTGAAATCTGTCGCAAGTTTTTACAGACAATAATAAAAATTATTGTATAAGAAATGAAAATTGTTTATTCCGAAAATTAAAAATTATAAAAATCGGCCACACGAAGGTTTCCATACCAAATGGACAGTTTGTATGGGAGGTTCGCCCCTAGTCGTCCGATTTATATGTACAGCGCCTATAACAGAAACTTATAGTGTCTAAAGTTCAATGGTACAAAAAACAAAAATGTTATGTGAGGATTGTATGGGAGGTATCACTTCTAGTAGTCTCATCAAACTGAAATTTCAACACTACAACTTCCTAATAATCCATTTCCACCAACCATATAAATTTTAAGATCCTATTGAAACTGGATCGTATAGATTCCATACAATCCCACACGTGTGTTGTATAGGGACCCCTATAAATTTTTTTATTTTTATACTCTTCACGGAAGTGAATAGTATTATAAGTTTGTAATCAAGCTTGTAACAGACAGAAGGAGACAGGAGGAGAGATCACATAAGGTATAAGACAATAAAGTACCCGGAATTTGTCATTGAAATTGCCTGCGTTAAGTTTATGTTAAGTTTTTACAATAGTTTTTTTTTTTTTTTGTTTTTTTTTTTGTTCTGTATGTTAGTAGGACTGTCCTTAATTACTATGCCAATTTGTTTACAGCAGCTGGTTTAATCAGTCCACCTCAGTACATTTCTCGGAATCAGCCGAATCGGACCACTAAGGGGGGTACCTCCCATACAAACCACCCATTTTGAATACTACAATGAAACATTCACTGCGTCCCGTGAAGAGTATTTCATCAATCGGCATAGTCAAAGATAAGGTTCTTTCTAGTTTTTTGTTTTTTTTTTTTTTTTATTGTTAGTATTTCTTGCTGTAGCCCCAATAGAACTTCACATTCTTCATGAGATAGAGTCCATGGACGGACAGCTTAGTCTTGGTACTAGGGTTCCGTTTGGTTCCCTTTGGGGAACCCGGAACCCTCAAAAGTATAAATTAAATTATGTATTTCTAATGAAATACAATTGATTTGTATTGTTCTTAGTTGAAGATACTTGACTGCTTTTTTTCATTGAAAGAAGTGTTGTATTTTGTTGTTTTGTTGTTTAATTTGCGCAGCAATACAATTTTTATACAACAAATCTTTCATGCCACCCTCCTTTCATGTGTTGCATATCATAATAGTAACTAAAGATACTTTGAATTCGATATTTCAATATACCTTCACACTTTTGTTAATTATAATTATTGTTATGATTATTATTATTTTTTTTTTTGTTATATCAAGTAAATGAAGGTCAAGAACTATCGATAGCGCAATCGGAACTATCCTTAGTTTGGGATCATCAACGACGAAAACAAAATTTAATAAAATCTAATAATATATATTTACTACAATACTTATATTTTATATTTACAATGACTATACATATATCTTCTTTTCCTTTATTTAAGTTCCCATATTTTATTTTTGGTTTTTATTGATCCAAATCCAAATCCAAATCCAAATCGAAAATCTAGTGAACACTGAACACCAATCGTACACAGATACTACAATATAATAATTATATGGAGTGTATAAAATAGTTGAGGTGCGATGCGTGATTTTGGCTTAGGCCGAGGTTTTACTTAGTTCATTTACAATATAAACAATGCAATGTTTTTGTGTTGATTTAATATAAATGTTTTTTTTTTTTTTGTTTGGTTTTTAGTGTTATTATGATTATGATTATGATTATGATTACTTTATAATTATTGATTATGATGTTATATGATGTTATATGATGATGATGATGATGATGATGATGATGATGATGATGATAATAATGATGATGATGATGTGAAAAATTAATTGATTGATTGTTTGTTTGATAATGCATATGCTTGTGTATGCCCATGTCCTTTAATTATTTATTGTTGTAATATTATTATTACCCTTACACAATTTAGGTTCGTGGTCAGCATCGACAAGTCCAGCCCGTTCGCCTTCGCCTTCTCGATATGGTGGCCATTTGTCCCGCAATAGACGCAATCAACTGCCTTATCCCACATATGGGACGACTAGTCTATGTCAAAGATCACGATCGCCAAGTCCCGCCCGACTGCAGGAGATGCGTGAACGAGATAGACTTTGTTATGGGATTGACATGGGTACTCCAACAAAAAACTAAACTAAAAAAAAAATATAAACAATTTTTAACAATAAATTTGATAACTTATATTATTATAAGCAAAAATCAAAAACCAAAAACCAAAAACCAAATACTAAACACAAAATTCTTTTGCTTTGCGCTGCTAACCAAAACCAAAATCACTTTAGACTAAAAATACAATACAAAACAACAACAAAGTTCAACTTTCAATCTTCCACTTTCCACTTTCAAAAACAACATCTGTACATAAAATCTTTTAAAATGCAGCAACAACAGAACAGAAACAACCTCAATACAACAACATTACAAAATACACTTTTATACAATCTTCTTACATACCGGCATATTTATATACATGTACAATACATACATCCATTCAATATGTATCTGTATAAATCATTAAAAGCCAACAACTCGTCCATATTAAAATAATACTATCTACAATAACATATTGCCCAATATGTTATTCAAAATACAATACAATATTTACTTACTATCCAGCATGCTTCGAGTATCTAATGCATTGTCCGAAATTGTCGAAGATATTAACCAGTTATTATGCTGTCCAATATTGTCCAATATATTGTCCAAACTTACCAAATATGCCAAATATCCCGTATTGTCTAATATGTTGTCCAATACATTGTCTAATGTATAGTCCGAAATGGTCCAAAATGGACCAAAATGTTATCCAGTATACTGTCCAATGTTGTTCAATATGTGATCTGATACAAGTACAAGTATATTATGAATGAATTACATACGGACATTTCACACAATATGTTATCCAATATACGGTCGAATACTATGGAATACTGGGATAATCCTATCAAATAATTGGTGCGACATTATTGGATATTGACGAGTTTCATGGCACTAAACATGTTTCTTTATACAGTTTATACAATACTACAGTCAAAGTACAGTAAATCAGTCAATCAGTCAATCAGTCAGTCAGTCAGTCAGTCAGACAGACAGACAGAGAGACAGACAGACAGACAAACAGACAGTCAGTCAGTCAGTCATTCAGAGTCAATCAATCACAGTCTATATTTAAATCTCTCTTTCTCTCTGTTTTCCTCTCTCACTCTTTATTCATTCTTCCTTTCTTTCTTTCAATCTGTATCTCATGATTTCATTTAAAACGCTGTGACTTTTTTTTTTTTTTTTATTTTGTTTTCCTTTTTTAATTTAGTTCAGTTTACACGTTTAACATGACATTGAACAGTCAGTAGTGACTTATCTGCCATTTTATTGTCGTACTACAATATTTTGATCCATTGAATATATTTTCAAAATACACAAACATTTTTAAAAATTAAGATTTTTCACTTTCGTTTACTGTAGCAATAGATTAAAACTTTGTTCATTTATACCAAAAACTCGTATTTCAATTGATACATTATTATTTTCAATATTTAACACAATACTTAACACTTAACATAACACGAAAGGATCTCTTAGTGGGATGATGTGTCCATGATTCATTGCTGACAGTCATTTATCTATTCTTATACTATACTTTATGTATGTATTATCTTATTTAAACTATTAATCTATCTATCAGTGTTGCCTACTACTTACCATAACAGCATTCTTTCGTTTTCGTTCATTTCGACTCTAATTCTACGTTCGATCATCCATTTATCCATTGTATACAAGTATATCTAGGTATCTTTCTACTATTGTATTGTATAAAATTGAACACTTTCTCTCTCTCTCTCTCTCTCTCTCTGTCTCAAGCCATTACTAATATGCCATAATCATAATGTGTATCTCCTTCATTACACAGAGAAACATATACAAAATAAAAAAAAATTTCGGTATTTAGCCTTACACTGCGAAAAATGTATATAAAGAAAATAATAATAATCGTGCTATATGTATAAGTATATTGGCTGAATAATCTCTTTGTTAATTTTTCACAGTGTGTTTTCTTCATTCATGATTATTCAAATTACAATATATGTACATATATATACCTACTATCCAATTCTTTTCCATTCTTTCGTTATATTGTATGCTTTTCCTGAATTTCCCTATGGATGTATTAGTTGGTTTTTCTATTATTTTTCTATTCACGGAAGTTAATAGTATTATAAGTTTGTCATGAAGTTTGTAACAGGCAGAAGGAGACAAAAAAAAGCGCCTCCCATACAAATCCCGCGAGTATTTATAGTATTTCATCTTCGGCATAGTCTAGTTTTTTTTTTCTGTTTACTTTACTTTACTTTACTTTTACTTTACTTTATTTTTACTTTACTTTACTTTACTTTATCTTTACTTTACTTTATTTTTATCTTTATTTTTATTTTATTTTTATTTACTTATTTTTATTTTTATTTTTACTTTATTTTTATTTTTATTTTTATTTTTATTTATTATTTTTATTTTTATTTTTACTTTATTTATTTTTATTTTATTTTTATTTTTATTTTTATTTTTATTTTTATTTTTATTTTTATTTTTATTTTTATTTTTATTTTTATTTTTATTTTTATTTTTATTTTTATTTTTATTTTTATTTTTATTTTTATTTTTCATTTTTATTTTTATTTTTATTTTTATTTTTATTTTTATTTTTATTTTTATTTTATTTTTATTTTTATTTTTATTTTTATTTTATTTTTATTTTTATTTTATCTTTATTTTTATTTTCATTTTTATTTTACTTCATTTATTTCATTTTTATTTATTATTTTCATTTTTATTTCATTTTATTTCTATTTTATTTTTATTTTTATTTATTTCATTTCATTTATTTCATTTTTATTTATTTATTTTCATTTTTATTTTCATTTCATTTTATTTCATTTCATTTTTATTTTATTTCATTTTTATTTTATTTTTATTTTATTTTATTTCATTTTTATTTTTATTTCATTTTTTCATTTTTATTTCATTTTATTTCATTCATTTCTTCATTTTTATTTCATTTTTATTTTCATTTCATTTATTCTTTATTTCATTTCTATTTCATTTTATTCTTTCATTTCATTTTCATTTCATTTTCATTTCATTTCATTTCATTCATTTCATTTCATTCATTTCATTTCTATTTCATTTATTTTCATTTTTATTTTATTTCATTTCATTCTTATTTCATTTCATTTATTTTATTTTTATTTTTATTTTCATTTATTCATTTCATTTTCATTTCTATTTTATCTTTCATTTTATTTCATTTTTATTTTATTTTTTATTTTTATTTTTATTTCATTTTTATTTCTATTTCATTCATTTTTATTTTTATTTCTATTTTTCATTTTTTCATTTCATTTCTATTTTTATTTTCATTTCTATTCTTCATTTTTCATTTCATTTTTATTTTATTTCATTTTTATTTCTATTTCATTCTTCATTCTATTTTTATTTCATTTTATTTCATTCTATTTTTATTTCATTTTTATTTCTTTATTTTTATTTTTATTTTATCTTCATTTCTATTTTCATTTTTATTTTATTTTCTTCATTTTTATTTCATTATTTCATTTTATTTTATTTTCATTCTTATTTCATTCATTATTTCATTTTTATTTCATTTCATTTCATTTTCATTTCATTTATTTTCATTTCATTCATTTCATTTTTATTTTATTTTATTTTATTTTTATTTTATTTTATTTTTATTTCATTTCATTTTCATTTCATTTCATTTCATTTTCATTTCTTTCATTTCTATTTCATTTCTATTTCATTTCATTTCATTTCATTTCATTTCATTTTATTTCCATTTCATTTTTATTTCATTTTATTTCATTTCATTTTCATTTTATTTCATTTCATTTCTTTATTTCATTTTCATTTCATTTTATTTCATTTCATTTCATTTTCATTTCTATTTCATTCATTTCTATTTCATTCATTTCATTTCATTTCATTTCATTTCATTTTCATTTCATTTTCATTTTCATTTTGTTTCATTCATTCTTTCATTTTCATTTTCATTTTATTTCATTTCATTTCATTTCATTTCATTTCATTTTCATTTCATTTCATTTCATTTCATTTCATTCATTTCATTTCATTTCTATTTCATTTTATTTCATTCATTTCATTTCATTTCATTTCATTTCATTCATTTCTATTTTGATTTCATTTCATTCATTTCATTTCTATTTCATTTCATTTCATTTCTATTCTTCTATTTTCATTTTCATTTTCTATTTCATTTCATTTTTATTTTCATTTCTATTTCATTTCATTTTATTTCATTTTTATTTTATTTTTATCTTTATTTTTATTTCATTTTATTTTTATTTTTATTTCTATTTTTATTTCTATTTTTATTTTTATTTTTATTTTTATTTTTATTTTCATTTTTATTTTTATTTTTATTTTTCATTTTTATTTTATTTTTATTTTTATTTTATTTTTATTTTATTTTTATTTTTATTTTATTTTTATTTTTATTTTTATTTTATTTTTATTTTTATTTTCATTTTTATTTTTATTTATTATTTTTATTTTTATTTTTATTTTATTTTTATTCATTTTTATTTTTATTTTTATTTTTATTTTCATTTTTATTTTTATTTTTATTTTTATTTTTATTTCTATTTTATTTTTTATTTTTATTTTTATTTTTATTTTTATTTTCATTTATTTATTTTTATTTTTATTTTTATTTTTATTTCATTTTTATTTTTATTTTTATTTTTATTTTCATTTTTATTTTTATTTTTATTTTTATTTATTTTATTTTTATTTTTATTTCTATTTTATTTTTATTTTTATTTTTATTTTTATTTTTATTTTTATTTTTATTTTTATTTTTATTTTTATTTTTATTTTTATTTTTATTTTTATTTTATTTTTATTTTTATTTTTATTTTTATTTTTATTTTATTTTTATTTTATTTTTATTTTTATTTTTATTTTTACTTTATTTTTACTTTACTTTACTTTACTTTACCAATATATTGTACATTGTATTATATAAGTATATATCTCTACACATATGAATATATTATGTCTATATATCTAAAAGAAATATGTATATTTAGGTATATATAGGGTCAACTCACAATTTTCAAAAGAAAATAGAATTTAACAAATTGCAAAAGATTTTTTGTTTTTGCTTAATAAGTTTATTTAACAATTATTTTCAGGTTTGTTGTTCATATGCATCTTTTAAGTGCGAATTAGGGTTATGACCACTTGGAGTGTAGAATTGGGTGAGGTAGGCTGTCATACAGTGATTGTATTTGATCGTGACAGATATTATCCCAACCCAAAACTATAGACTCTCTTAGTTCGTGTTTTTTATTGTATTGCCACCCATTTTTGTAGACTACACGAGTCAGAAGTCCTCAAACATTCTCGATTTTGTTCATATCCAGTGATTTGGAGAGCCAATTATTCAGAAGTAGGATTCCGGCTGCTGTTGAACTGGCACCATGAATTAGTGCATTATCTTGCTGAAATTTCCAGTCCATACCAGAGCACTTGAAGCCATTTGATGAAATTAGGGACGAATCATCTGCTGATATTGTTCTGCGTTCATTTTGTGGGAAATAAATGGCAAAATCTTTGAAAATATTTTAGTTTTGCTAATTGCTGCTCTTGCCCTTATAGAACTACACATTCTATGAAAATTTTAACTCTTTAGCTATTGCGGTTTATGAGATATGACCCGAGGACGGATGGACAACGTAGTCTTAGTAATAGCGTTCCGCTTGGTACCCTTTGGGTCGGGAACCCTATATTTAATAAAGGAATGAATTTAACATTTTTGTTTTCCTTTTTTTTTTTTTTTTTGATATATGTATGTGACAACAATTAATAAACAAAATGAAGAGAAGACAAAAAATCTTTTGCAATTTATAAAGTTTTTGTTCGTTTTTGGTGGAAAATGTAAGTGGCTCTTATCGTAATTCACGCACTTTGTGTACAAGTGTGTTTGTTAATGGGTATGCAAAAATACATTTAAAAAGCAATACTATATTCATTATTTATGTACAATTTTTGTTGTATATATAAAACTTGAATTGGTTATCAATACGAGTCCGAGATTAGGTAAGATGGGTCATACATATTGTACATACTCGACCACATTGGGATAAGTTAATGCTGTTTCCACAGAGAATTAAAATTTGTGAATTCTGGTTTTGCGGTCACAGTGGTTGTGTTTGTGTTCTATGTGTTCTGAACAGCTGAACATTTTGGCTAATTGTTAAAAATGAAAACTGAAAAAGTAATGAAAAACAATATTTTAAGACAATTTACAGTGTAACGAATATATCCTGCAACTTCTTCTTTTTAATTCCTGATACGCATTTTACACAATTTTAACAAAAAAAAAAAAACAATTTGAAATTTATTAAGATCATCATCAGTTGTTTACTTTTGGCGCGAAAAGAATAAAGAAAAAGGTTATCAATAAAACATTGTCAGGATGGATGCATCCATGCGCTGATTTTCCACAAGTTGTCAGCTCTGTTTCGGATCAGCTGTGTTTCTGGACAATACACAACCATAATTGTGTTTTACAATTACAACAACAACCACCACCATTCCGGTGTTCGCTCAGGGATCTTCACAACACACTGTGGAAACAACATAAGGCAGCATGCGGTTTTTTTTTTTCTGGTAGAAATACCATATTAATAAATACTTTGCCTTAATTGTCAGCCATATAATTCTATGTTGAAAAAAATGTCTTCTCTGGAAAATAGTAATTATCCTGATTTATTAGTATACTAATAATTCAACACTTCAATATTCAATTCAATTGTACAATGTACATACAGCTACGGTAAAAATAATAGTAGCGCTAGTTGGAAAATGAATTTGATAAAAAAAAAATTAATGGAATTGGTGTTTTAATGTACCAAAAATATTTTTTTTTTAAGTATGATGTGTTAATGAGAAAATCATAAGGAAATAATAACAACTTTATGTCATATGACAATAAAAAAAAATTGTTCTCAAAAGTTCAATTAATTTGCACGGTCAAAATAATAGTAGTGATTCATTTGTAGGTCTCCCACCTGCCCAAACCAATACAAATGTTACGGATAATATTAAAATAACTAAAATTACGACTATTACAGTACAATTAGTATTTAGTAGCATAGCCTTTGTTTGCTATAATTGCAGCACATCGTTCTGGCATCGAATCTACAAGATTTTGACACCTTTGGGAAGGAATGGAGCTCCAAGCATCTCTAACTGCTTCCCAAAGCTGTTGAACATTATTGGGTAGACGTTTGGCAACTTCATTCTTCACGGCGCACCACAAATTCTCAATTGGGTTGAGATCTGGCGACTGTGCTGGCCATTCTAGTACATTTATTCCGTTGGCCTGCAACCACTGTTTGGCAACTTTGCTTGTATGCTTAGGGTCATTGTCTTGCTGAAACACCCAAATCAGTGGCATTTCTTCACTAGCATATGGCAGCATTATCTCCTGCTTTATATGCACATACAGGTGCCGATCCATGATATCCTTGATCCAATATATTGGCCCACGCCGTCATATGAAAAACAAGCCCAGATCATAATGCGAGCTCCTCCGTCTTTTACAGTTTTTGTTGTGAATCTTGGTTGCCACTCAGACTCTGGCGGCCGCCTGACATACTGACGAGATCCAGGTCCACCATAAAGTACAATTTTGGATTCGTCCGACCATAAAATGTTTCTCAATTTCTGTAATGGCCAATCAATGTGATCATGGGCGAATTTAATTCGTGCGGCTAGATGATTTTTTGTTAAAAAGGGCACTTTTCTTGGGCTCCGAGCATTTAAATTATTTTCTTTCAAGCATCTCCGTATGGTTTCTAAGCTTACATTCAGATTTAATTCCTTTTTTATTTTGTAGAGCACCGAAATGGGTTCTGCCTTGAGTATCTTACTACACTGGTAACTAATCTTTCGGACATAATGCGAGGTCGTCCACGTGTTTCAATACCTGATATGAATTTTATAGCATTACGCACCATTGTAGGAGAGCAACCTACCATGTTTTGAACTTCTTTGTACGTTTTTCTGTCAAAAATCAATTTTTTTATGAGTGTACGCCGTTTAGGTGTACAGTGCTTGCCTCGACCCATTGTAGGAAAAGAAATGACTAAAAATTTTGATCAGTTACTATTGTAAATTGTTATAAACTAATATATAATATTTACTTTTTGTAAACTTTTCTGGTATAAAGAAGCAACGAAATGATTTTTTTCTCAATATTTGTCCAAGCACTACTATTATTT